>OX579641.1:1806088-1864343 GCA_951230915.1 Antitrichia curtipendula
TTGTTCAAATGTTTCCTGTAACTTTCCTATATATTATTTTAATTTTTAATTCTTATGATAATGTATCTGTAATTAAATTTTAATTTATAGAAACGAAAATTCAATTGAAAACCCATAACTTTTACACTGAAAATCAAAAGTGCAAAACAAATTGGGTGCATTTCTACTCATTCAAATATTTTTGGCGATGCTAAAAATAATCACTATAGCTGCTAGGGGTTGATCCCTATATGACTATTGGTACCAAATTCAAGTGTTGACAATATCTAGAAGTTAAATTAATCCTAATCAATTTGTTGTTATCAATATTTTATATTGTTTAATAATTATTTTTCAAGTTCAATTTTAGCATTAAAGAATAAAACTAAAAAATGATTGATTATGATTTTTATATTGAAGATTTTGTGCAAAGTATCTCACTGCAATCTTGATTTTTGATACTATTTGACGTCTTTTGAAAATGACCCACAAATACAATGAATTTTGGAGGAAAAATCACTTGTTGAAACCATTTGAAAAAATGGTGGCCTACATTCTCATATCCTATAAATCGATTGGAGATTTGCATGTTATGCATTGTATCCTCATATTTTTTTTGGTGATGAACCTAGATTTGACATGTAAAAGAATGATTGAAAGACTTCAATTCAATTTTGTAGTTTTAACCTCTAAATTGTTGATACCATAATTTTGTCAAAAAACATTCTAAATTGTAATTATTGTGACATTCATGATGAATACAAAGAAAATATATCATTTTGTAATTTGAAAATATAATTTTGTGTTGGACTAGTCCTATAACATATGGTAAAAGTTTCATAAAATTCAACAACATACATTGGAAAACTCTAGCATCCTAAGTTGAAAAATAATAGTTTTCAATGTTGTCTTTCAATTATAGATAACTTTGATCGCCTTTTGTATAAATATTTTTCACAAAATATTTTGAATTTAAAAAAAAAATTGTTAAAAAAAATCCCTGAAAATTAATAAAAACATTATAAAAAAATGGAAGGATACAAGGTTTAACATGAATAGCCCCAACCAATTTATGGCTTATTAAAATCTAATCTATAATTCTCTTAAATTAATTTCTCATGTAATTTATCCTCTGAACTTCAATGTATTTGTGGCTCAATTCCAAGAGCTGTCAACAATACGGAAAGTCAATCCTACAATCCTGAATAAAATCCTGAATATCAAAACATTTGTGTCGTTTTGGTTTAAGGTAAAACAGCCCATTACGGACTCCTAGGAATGACTCCATTATGATTTTCTTTTAATTAATCATGGTTTTCTTCCGGTGAATTAAATCTGCGCCACAATCAATGGGTTAATATTCCGGAATGGAGTAATTAGTAACCACAATAGGAACTTCCAGCTTTTTAGTGTTAATTCATTGTAGGAAGTGATTTTTTCAGGCCTTCTATTTAAGAAAATATTGTGACTGCAATAGGTGAGTTAGATGAGTGTTATGGATATAATTTTTGTTGGTTTTGGGGTAGTCTACAGGCTCTTTTAGCCATGATGGGCAGAACACTTCAGAAATTTATAACAAATTCACACTTTATCGAAAAAATATAATTTCAATTGCTCTCACCATTTCTATCACTTGTCTTTGTATGAGAAAAAAATTAAAAAATTTCAGTAATGACATGAGGGCACCCCCCCCATTTGGTCCGTAATGGGCTGTTTTACCTTAGGGTTTAGGAAGAGGTTCGAAAGGGGCCGTGAAATTGAAGAGATGGGAGTTGCAAATTCGAGATGCGCACCTGGATGGCAAGGCTGTTGAGTGGAAGGGACTGCGCCATCAAAGTGTTCAAGTGGGCGGAAATGCATTGGAAGAAAGAGGAACGGAAGAAAAAGGAAATTCAATGTTTCGTGAGGCTTCGGCATCCGCGCATCATGCATCTGCTTGGCTACTCAGAGAACGACCTCGGCGAAACATATGTTCTGTATGAGAAGAAGGTTTCTGGTCTGCGAGAGCTCATGCAGTCTCGCAAGGAAGGTTTTACCTGCACAAACAAGAACATCCCCAGGGGAGCTCCAGTGCACCAATTGCTCGTTAGAGAAGTCGGAAACCACTTGGACCTGTAAGTTGCCGACTTTCATTGTTGCAGGCAGTTGGTTGCAACCCTCTGGGTGTATTGTTTTTGATCCACACAGCAGTGAGGCTGATTTTCGAGAGACTGAGGACGCGGTGTGAGGGTGAACAACGTGGTGAATTCGTACAGGTAAAGTGTCGATGCATGGGTGCGGGGCATGCTGTTTGTGAGCTCCTTGGCAGTTGTGGAAGTTTCATCTTACAAGCTGCCTGAAGCAAGTGCTGGACCAGTTTTTCTCATTAGGGTTTGATGATAGCAGTTGCGGCTTTTTACCAGGTACGAAAATTGTATTTCCAGAGTTTCTTGTTGCTTGTCACGCTTATGCTTAGTAAAATTTTCTAAGAGATTCCTCAACAACTTGATATGAATGGGCCAGGAGAGAGAGAGTCAGGTTCTTTTTGTACACAATCTTGAGATGATGTATTCATTTGCAAGTCTATTTGAGAGGACATGTCGTTCGGCTCTGTACTTGGGGATTTGTGCAAGTTTCATCTGTCAGGTTTTAGTTTTGAAACATGAAGCCCTAAATTTTAGTACTGGGAACTTGGAGCTCTGGAACTTATCGCAATTGTATTTTTGACCGAATTCTGTTTGAGACCTTGTTCGAATTCTCCGTCGCTGTGAAGCAGGTGTATAGAACATCGGTAGCATCTATATCGATGTGGTGGTGCTCTAGACCTCGCGAAGAAGTAGAAGCTAGTGGAGGACAAGACGTTCGGATTGAAGAACAAGAGTAAGAATGTGCAGAGCTTGCACCAGTTCGTACAAAATACTGGGCCAAAGCGCGGAACAGAGGACCTCGAAGCTGCTCAAAAGGTTCGCATTTGTGAATTGTGAGATTGTTCACTACTTTTGATTGATTGTTGCGATTGCTATAATGGATCCATGCAATTCACGTTTGCAATGTTTTTTGGATTGCTCAATTAACGGTCTGAATTCATATAAATGTTGCAATAACATCTGGTTCCCTGTACTAAGTTGACAGATTCGAGAAATAACTGGAATGAGCTTCTTGGTCGACCTGGTAGAGTGCAATCTAAACTCTCCGTTGAGATAAAGCTCAACATGAATGTGCAACAATCTGAAAGCACAAATTTCAGTCCAGCTAAACGAGTGACTTAAGAAATCAATGCATCCCAGTAGGCGAAATCAGTCGAGGTATGCCTTCGGGGTGAAAAACGAATTCACTCACGTGCTTCCCACCAAGAAAACCGTGACAGCCGCCTCCCTCAATGTTTGAGTGATCGAATAAAGTCATGTACGCAAATTTCAGCAAGAATGAGAATACCGCGTTGAGATTAATCTCAACAAGAATTTTGAATCACTAGATTATTCTACAAGTGAAGTTGCTCGATCATTCTAAGTAATGGGATGGATTGGAGCAGACCACACTGCCGGTGGCCACGGGTGCCTCCTCTGGACGGAAGTAATTACTAGGGGTCATCGAAGTGCGAGAAGTCGGGGGAGCAGTTGAGCCCGCCCTTGGGGGTGATGTGCTCGCCCTGCAGGAAAGCCGTCACGGCAGCCTTGTTGGACGTGTGGATGCTGTCCCAGCTCAGATGCGCCGCGGGATCCGCGCAGTGCGACAAAGTCAAATTCACGAACTGGTTGTCCACCAGGCCCGAGTTCACGCAAGTCATTCGAGAAATAACTGGAATTCATATAAATGTTGCAATAACATCTGGTTCCCGAAACTGCTCATATCAATCAGTGTGTGATATGCCAGTGGTCCGATGATGACGGGCGATGCACAAATTGAGAAGACATTGACAAAGACTGATACATATTGGTACTTGGAAGCGAGCAAAGTCCCTGTAGAAACCAATGTCTGCACTGCTGAAGCAAGTGGTCTTAATAGCACAAGTGCAGGGAACAACCCAGACCCAGAGTCGACGTCGCCCTCACAGAGTCTTCATCCAAAGCGGTCTTGTGAGTTCATTCCACTTTCTCGCAAAGAGGTTTTCGTCTCAGGTGTACTGCTTTGTGAAGAGCGGAATGTCTGTTGGCTTGGGAACTGGGCAAGCTTCTGGCATGGCCAGTGACTAACAACCTCAAGAACCTCGACAACCTCCACAACCTCAGGCACTTTGGTTTGTTGTTGAAATGATTCCTGCTTCGTTCCTCTAATGTGTTTCTGTGTTGTGTCATAGGACAAGGTTGGTTACTTACCTATAAATTGCTCGTTATTTTAATTTTTAGGCAAGGTCCAGGAATGTGCAAATTAGTACGTAGTGGCTGCTAATAAGATTCTTCCATTGGTTGTGGTGCACAGGAGGCACAAAAGGAGCCTGAAGCGTGGTTTGATTTGAAGATTAACACACACGTGTACATTGATGGTCTCCCTGAGGATGCGACTATGGATGAGGTAAATGTCCTCTTGCAGTCACATATTGGGGGTATGTTCTTAATATTCATTCTGCATGATCATCAAGTTTGTTCTAATAGAACCATTTTCACTAGATTTGTTTTATTGCACTGAATTAGTCGAGTTTCAGTAAGTAAAACTTTTGTGCTGTATTGGGGTTTGCCATTTAGGATAGTCTTTGTTGTTTTTCCGGGTATGTGTGCAGGTTATAGCAGTTTTCTCAAAATGTGGTGTCATCAAGGAGGTCAATCCCTGTCCCTATTCTCCGATGCAATTTGTCTTGGTCTGTTCTTGGTTAGGCTTAGTGATTTGGCTTTACTTGACACTTTTTGTCTATGATGTGATGAGGTTTAAAAACTCTGTTTATTTTTGACAGGATCTAGAGACTCAGAAACCACGAATAAAACTTTATGTAGACAAAGCAACAAGCAAAGAGAAAGGTGACAGGTTAGTTACATATCTCAAGGGGAGAGTTCTTATCTTTAATAGGGCATGCATGGTCACTTGAGGAGTGGAATGATGTGAATGATTTGGTTGATATGTGATTGAATGATGAAATCTAAATATCCTCTCTCCTTTTCTATTGTATAGATATTCATACTGTTAGGTGGTTTGATGCAAGCAGGAACCATCAGTGGACTTAGCATTGAGTATTTTGGACGGGACTTCTTTGAGACCTGGAGTTGGCTCAGTCATGACTGCGACGCGTGCAAAATTTGAGAAGAAAGGTACTTGTATTAGTATTTTCAGATCCTAAACTTGCGTGTTCATGGTTTTTTGGCCCCGCTTTGGAAGTACCTCTTATCTTCTTTTCAAGAGTCTCATGTACTGAATATTTAACTACATTTTCTATTTCAATTACTGCAAGATGCAAGATGCACTGGTTTTTTCATATTGCTTTCTTTACGATAATGCATTATATTATTAAGAGATTCTCCCCCCCCCCAAAAAAAATGGGCAGCTTCAAGCCTATAGGGAAAAAAAAGGGTATATGTGTTTAAAAGCGCCAGATTGTAATGATGGCCCTGCACGCTAAAACCACAATGTGTGGTAAAATGGGAAGATGAAGGTCACTTTGTGTTTGCTTTAGCATGGTTTAGATTTACAGGAGATATTTGTTCTTAATGTATTTTATTGCTTGTCGGATCAGGTTTATGAGAATCAACCAGATGGAGTTCTGATGGTGAAGTTTAAGGAAAAAGTAGCTGGATTGAAGTGCATTCAAATTATGAATGGCCGTTGGTAAGTTCTCCCACTGTCATCCTGTAATCAGGGCACCTACCTAGTAACGCCAGTTAGTCTAACGGGGATGTTAAGGTCCATTAGCTAGTTGCACTTGCAAGGTAACTATTGGGTAGTAAGGCTTCAAAGTTATCTAATTCCTACTGCTACGTTGGTGCCACGAATTGCACTTCAGACCAGTGGTATAATATTGGCACAATTAGTTTACTTGTCCATAATCCAAGACTTGAGTTAGCTAGTAGAAATGAATGTCAGGTAGGAGTTAGCACCAATTTTACTAACAAAACTTGGGCAATGCAAGCATCTATTAATTCCATGTAGTTAACAGTCAGAAGTCTTTTGTGTGGATCTCACACTTCCAGTTCTGTAATACTTGGTGTTTTGAATTTTTTTTTTTTTTGTGGTTTGTTTGCAGGAAATTGTTGGCTTCCATGGTGTCTTCTTGGATTCAATTGCTAAGGAGTGCGGGAATCTTGGTTTGGTTGTTCAAGGAGGTGAAAGTGGAGGTTGTTGAGGTTGTTAGGATTTAGAGTGAAATCTAAATAGAGGAACATTAAGTACAGAATGTAGTAGATTGTAGCAGTATTGTCTATGTAGTATTGTGCTACATTTTGAAATACTAGAATGTAGTTTTTATGTACATGTGGATCCAGTTTTAATTCCAACATGTTACTCTTTTGTACATTTACAAGTACTTGTTATCTACTGCAATAAGACATTTTAAATCGGTCAAATGTAGCCCTTCTGAACATATGAAGGTACTTGCAATCTACAACAGCAAGACATTTAGCAATATCAAAATGTAGGTTGTCAATACAATTACTCCTGTTGCAATACATTTGCAGTGCTGAAAAAAATCACTAGTAGTACAAAAGCAATTTTGAAATGGATATTGCAACAGATCAATGTAAGGTTTGAATCAAATAAAATAATCAATATTGAAAGAATATTGTTTCAAACCAAATTATAATACATTATAGATATTGCAACAGTACTGCAACTTTAAATTGAAAGCAATACTATTGCAACTTGAAACAATATTAGACTGTTAAGTAATCCAGTTAGTATTGCAACAATACTGCAACACTACTGTTTCAATTCCTGATTTTTTCCCGATGTAATTTCAACCATAATGAAATCATCCAATCTCGTCCTTCTTCAGCCCATAATTTGACAGGTCCACACCAGTGATCTCAGAACTGGTTCAGGGTTTTTAGCCAAATGTTAATTTTTGGAAGATTTTTTTTGAATTTACACTGGGGGCATGAAGAAATTATGTAGCAACCAAGCAAAATTTAGCCAGTTTTGGAATCGCTGGTCCACACAGACCCAAAATGCTCCTTGATGAAGGGTACAGAGACTCACAGTGTTCTCTGTGGATGCGTTGTGCTCCTAAAGTTGAACCACATACCCAATCACTTAAGTGATTTCGGGATAGATGAGGAGCAGTGTGAGGAAATCGAAATTTTTCTTTATGTAAAGAGATGAGAAATATTGGGACTTTGAATTTTTCGTAATTTTATTCCCGTAATTGAAATTACTATGAATTTTGGGAGTCCAAAAGTGTTTCCCGAACCCATAGTCAAAGTCTAGAGTCTTTCAATTTCGATTAGTCAAAAGACTACTTTCCCGATCAGTACTTCCCACACACTTTATGACAATTTGGGACATGTGTTGTGACCTTATTAGTCCCAACTTTGAAAATAAATAAATATTTAAAAATAATAATAATAAAATAATAAAATAAAACATTTAATGCTTGGGTTGAAAATTTGCTCCAACCTTGGTTGGAAATAGTTGCACCCTACATGTTGGGTATTGGACTCCCTACTAGTTATAAGCATTGAAATATATCCTCGTCTCCCTTTTGAAGAGGGGGAGTCACAGTGGCAAGGGCCTATATTCAAGAAAAAACAGTAGCTAGTTTAGCCCCCAAAGGTCAGAGACTATGTTTTAACCAAAAATGCTTCAAAACTGTCATTTCTAGTACAAGTACCAAATTTTTGAAAAAAAACACATTTGTGGACACATGTAACCATAGGATCTTGTAGTACACTTGTTTGAGAAGACGTGGAAAAAAATTCAGAAATTTCCACCAAGTGGATTACAAGATATTAGCGTTTGAGTTTACCCAAATCATTTTTTTGTCCCTCCCCCCAGAAGGGCAGCTGCACTTCACAAGGTCATATTTGTATGAAAAAATGTCCAAAATGGTGGTTATTCTTTGGATTCATTCTTCAAGGCAAGTTGGCTACATGCTTAAAAAGTTCCAGATCATTTGGAATTGTACAATATATAGGAAAAAAATACTAAGCAAAGAAAAGTAGAGAATGATCCAAAATACTAAATTGTTTAACAATTTATTTATGGAATTGAAAAATGTCAATCCCAATGGTTGTAATGTTGTAATAAATAGTGTGCACCTAATATTGTTATTTTTTTCCAAAAATATAGAAAATGGAGTTAAATGAAGGACTTCAAAGTTAATTTTAGAGTTGAGATTCTATAACTACCCACAAAGTAAAACTCCTCATAACTTTCATCTCACTAATCAAAATGGAATGATTCAAAAATTTCCACGTATATATAAATATAGAAAATCAATTTCAAATTTTTATTTGTTAAGAAGTGATTTTTTAAGAATTTTTTGAGCCGCCCACCAACCAATGAAAATTACATATCATACAATAATTTTTTAACCATGTAGTCAAAAGTTATGAAAATTGTTGGGCCTTCAAGCTACTCCTTGGACACATGTTGTGTGGAGGTTTTAAAGAAAATTAATAATAAAATAATTTGTAGTGAGTTGCCCAAAATCGCTATGTTGCCAAAAATATGGTGTTTGATCCTTTAGGGGTTAGAGGTAGCTAGTGGAATTAGAAAAAAAAATGTTTGCAATTTGAAAACATCAATAGAAAATTGGTGGAAAAATCTGTAAAATTTCAATTTTGAGTGAAAAATAGAGAAAAGAACTGGACTCTATACTTGAAAAAATAGTCCAATTGGAGAATTGGAGGAAAGTAGTTGGTAGAACTAAAAAAACTTCTTGAACGTCAATAGGGGGTTCTTCAATGACTTGTTCGAGGAGTTTGAGGATATGGTATTCATTCTTTTTGCCTATTTAAGTTGTTTAGCAAGTTTGGTGAAGGTAAGCAAGTTCTCTAACCAAAGCACTCCACTTGTATCCTTCACCAAGTTGGAGAAATACTTTAGATGAGGACTTTCTCTCCTATTTAAGGTTGCAGGATAATATCTTCTTACTATAAGTTGTCTACCAATTTTGGAGCCCAAACATTAGTTGCCAATACTATTCAAACACCAGTTATGAATGCTAGTTAGTTGGACACCTTTTGCGCTTTGTAAATTGGTTTAGGGCTTAGGTGGAGAGTTAGTAGGGAGCAATATATATTAAAGTGGAGGCATGCTTTCTTCAAAGTGAGCTATGGGTAATGAGGAACAAAAATCCTTTGGGGGGGGGGGGGTATAGAGGTGGTCATCAACCTAGTCCACGTTCAAAAGTCATTGATAGGCATCAAATAGCACAGTTGCAAGAGAAGGCCTTGCAATTTATCAATCATCTAATGAATTTTCTAATAGAAAGCCCTTAATTTTCTTGAAAAAATTAAGATTTTTCATTGATTTTTAGGAAGTATGCCAAGCTATTCTTCCATTTAATTGGTCTAGACAACTATAGATGTTGGCTAGACTAGGACCAACCTATAGAGTAGGCGACCAATCATTTTTTTAAAACATTTTACTATATGTATATAATAGTATTGGGATACATTAATCCTTTTTTCTTCTTTTTTTAAATTCTTCTACTCACTTGACATTTGTAAAGGATAAATATTTAACCCTATATTATCGCAATTGCAAACTCTATATGCTAGAATTTAAATTTCACAATACCATATTTTATTCATTTGTATTTCTGATTATCAAAAAACATATTGAAGCTTAAATCCAAATTATTATTTTTCATTCTCATTTCATTTTGATTTCAAAAAACTATTTTATTCTAATATAATAAAATATTAATCCATTTTTTGCATATAGAAACAATAAGCAAAATCTTTAATTAATGTAGTAAGATACTAGTGGAAAATTACAACCATTTCCATCTTACTAAGTTTGAGATGTGAGTTCATCGTGGAAAGTAAGCCCTTGATTTCTTCCTTCTTTTTTTGTTGGAATTAATTCATTTATTTAAAAATTAATTAATTCCTATATTTGTAGAAGATTCTAAGTAGAACTGTCCAAGGGACCAATCTTCACCTTCCCTATCCCTATTCAATATACTACGCATAATATTGGAGTAAGTTTTTTTGCATAATCTAAATTCATTTGCCAAATTAAACATCATTTGCAATAATTAAATATAGACAAATGTAATATATATAAATAAATAAATAGTACTCTATACAATTCTCTTTTCACCATTGAAAAAAAATTCACAAAAAATTCACAAAATTTCGGCATTTTGTTTAAAGGTTATTTTATTTCCACTACGGTAATGAGATTACCAGAGATTACCAGTTAAGTGGATGAATGTTTTCATTCGTTCTAGAAACCATCCATTCATCCATTTGAGTCCTCGTCAATCTCTTGGGTTTTCCGAGTTAGGGTTGTGATTCAGAGTTTCCATGGCGTCGTCGTCGACGTAGTGTACGAGTCCTCGCCCCGCGCAGAGTGTCTTACGGTTTTACACGTTTTTTCACGAGCGTGGAAACTCATTCTAAATCCTGGTTTCGAGTCATCTGTCTTGTTTGCTGGAAAAAAAAATTGGAAGGGATGGCGACGGAGGAGGACAGTACCGTGAAGGAGCCTCTGGACTTGATCCGGCTCAGCTTGGACGAGCGCATCTACGTGAAGCTGCGCTCAGACCGAGAGCTCCGCGGGAAGCTTCATGTACGTTTGCTGCAAATCGCGGTTCTGGTTTGTTTTTTCATCGTTTGGTGTGTGATAAGTGCCGTTCTGACTGCTAGGGTTTTGGAAAGAAACTTATCGTGCAATGAGAGTGTCACTGGGATTCTGTGTATATTGCACTGCGAAGAATTGATGACTATTTTATTTCCGACTGACTTTCTTTGCCATGAAAGTCATTCACGTTATTTTGGAGTCTACCAAAAAATTTGAAGGTATTGTTAATTGGCCGGAAGATTTCCGCTATCTAAGATTTCAAGAAAGGCATGTTGTGGTGCTCAGATATGATTTCTTCGGTTTTCCTAGCGGCCTCGTGGAATACTGAGGTGCCATTTGTACTGCTAGGGTTTGGGATTATTTTTTGATTCCGCAATGGGAGTGTTCCCGGGATTTAGCGCATATGGCACTGCGGAGAATTGATAATTTTGTGAACCTTCCGTCTTGGAAATCATTCGCGCCATGCTGGAGTTTAGAAAATAGGATGAAGTGTCATTAATTGGTGCACATGTGTTAAATATTATTACTATTCCCGAGACTTTAAAGTGGTTTTAAGGAAAGGCATGTGGTGATACTCAGTTATTATTTCTTCAATTCCCCTAACGTCCTCGCTGAATACTTTAGTGCCGTCCACACTGATAGGGTTTTGGAGTTTCTTTTGATTCTGAAATGGGAGTGTTAACGGGATTTAGCGCATCCGCTGGGTATTGCACTGAGAAGAGTTAATGGGTCGAGAATATTAGATTTCTTATTGGATTTGAAAGACATTCGGGTCATAGTGTCATTAATTGTAGCATATAGTAGAACCACCCATTCCCAACCAGGGATCCATACCCATACCCAACTTGTAGGGTGCAGCTACTTCCAGCCAAGGTTGGAAGAGATTTCCAACTAAAGTTTGGAATGTTTGTTTTCTCCTTTAAGGAATGACTAATAAGGTCATGACACATGTCCTGAAATAGTATGTCCTGAAATAGTGAGCAAGAAAGTAGGAAGTAGTGAGTGGGAAAGTAGTTCTTGAATGATCAGAATTGGAAGACTCTATACGTTGGGTATGGATTGAGGCTAACTTTGGCTTCTAGAATTCATAGTAATTTCAATTCAAGGCATAAAATTACCAAAAAAATTGCAATCCTGTGATTTGTATCTTCCTACATAAGCATGCACGAAATTGCAGATGCTTCAGGACAGATGCTTCAGAACATGCACGAAATTGCTTAAGTGATCGACTATGGGTGGTTCTGCCATAAAGTGTGAGGATTATTGCATTGTTAGCTCTCTTAGATTTTAAGAAAGGCATGTGCGCCTGATTCTAGGTTTAGTATTCTGGGGTTTCGTTTGGATTTTCATCCCCGTGAGTGTGTTGGCAGACTCCAAGGTGATGTGACACTGACGGTGATGTTCTCAAGCAATTACTTGCTAGCGGCTCTTACGCAATGGATGGTTGTGCAGGCCTATGACCAGCACTTAAACATGATTCTTGGAGAAGTTGAGGAGGTGGTAACCACAGTGGAAATCGATGATGAGACCTATGAGGAGATTGTGAGGGTAAGAGTGTGCCTTTCATCCTGTATAGGTTTAAGTGTTTTGAGAAACTCATTTTTTGTATTCTCTCTTGGACATGTTTCCATGCTTATCACCCCTGTGAAGCCTATCCTCTTTAGTTATCTCTTTGATTATCTCTTTGATTATCTTCCCCTGTATTCAGATTGTTCTAAGAAATCAAGTCTTGTGCTTTAATTTCCACATTTAATGTTTAACCCTGGAAGGACGCCGAGGCCACATAGTGGCGGATGTCCGATGGATGACTTTCAAGATTAATGTAAAAATTGGTCCATTGATCTATAAATCAGATCATTTTTGGCAAAGTACCTTGGTGATAGGTCTCATCCTAGGGGGGGCTTGCAAAGCACTTTGGTTTTTGTATCGATTCCAATTGTATGTAGATGACATTTGACAATATTCCACTTCATCGCAAATATAGTTCTCGAGCTTCTCAGCTTCTTCAAACCAGCCTTTTAGGTGGGCTTGTTAAGATAATTCAGTTTCCTTTGTTTCACGTAACGGTCTGTAGAAATTTCTGGGGTTGTCCATGTTCGTCAAGCGCTGGGGAATCAGCGAGGTTATCTCTGCATTCTGGTTTTCCTTTCAGTAGCTTTAGTATTTTTAGCGCCACTTTGAGTCACAGCCTTATTTCCATAGGGCTTACCTATGTCCTTTATCACTTTCAATGATACTGGAAAGCTCAACTGATAATGGGGATTCTGTTATGGCCCCTTTCCTAATTAGTGCTAGTTGGGTTTCAAATTGTTTCTTTACATGCTTCATCGCACATCTGTAGGCTGGTGTTGATTTCCAGTGTATTAAATGATGTATCACTTCTAGATATTGCATTGTCCTATATATTTTTTAATTATTTCTTCACGGACATCAGCATAAGGTACAGATCTCAATGCTAGATTAGCCACGATGAATTATCTATTAAAATATGCCTTGTCCAGTTCAGTCTTGACAGGACGGTACCTGTTTGCGTACGTGTACAGCTTATGAAGGAATTTTGATGTTCACAGTAGTTCAGTAGTGAAAAAGACGTTACGTCAATCTGTTCCTTGTTCTTATCGTGTCTACTCGAATGGTTTACTTTCTTATATGAATTCACTTAAATTCTGCAGTCTGAGATTGTTAGTGTCTATGTCCCTTCTTTGATTAGTCGACCAATCGTTTTAACGTATCCCCATGGCCTGTGTCAGATTGGTAAGACTTGTGTTACATGTGCTCTCTTGCCACTAATAAGTTGTGGGTTTCATGTGGGGTTTTGCAGACACATTCCAGGAAGGTTCCTTATTTGTTTGTGCGTGGTGATGGTGTCATTCTGGTTTCTCCTCCACTACGGACATCGTAAGAATGGCCTGTATTTGGTTGGTTCCTATCCAATTGTGCCACAAGGGTTTATTTGAGCTTATATTTTTAGAACTAGCTCAAAACACCAGACAGGAGAGCATAGAAAGGAAAACGGACGATATATTAAGATGTCTTAGTGACCTTGATGTTGGTTGTTATCAGTCTCCAGCAACACTCTAAGTCATCCGCAGGAATATGTTTACCGGTTATGGCCAATTAGACCAGACATCCTGAATGAGAGTAGTCATTTTGTTCCAAGTCGAGCACTGAGCAAACGTTTTTGTTACGCCGCAGTCTTTGCATATTGTTATCTTTTAATAGATCTGGCCCTTTTTTTTACGAAGTGTTGATTCTTGTCGATCTCTGCCAAACTTGTCTTGAAATGTGACTCTGCCGGTGCTGAGGTTTATTAATCCATGTTGAGTTCATTCCTTGAGCACGGATTTTGATATCCTGCGATGGTGGGCTACCATTCAGAACTATTTGGAAGGAGAGAACTCTCTTATTTCGACGTTCTGAATTGAGTGAATAATAGTAAATGTCTGGTCACTTTCACTGGAATGAACTTAGTAAATAGAGAGTGTTTATCTCGTCATTAACATTATCCTCATAGTGGAGCCTTTTATGTCCTTTGTCCGGTGAGCATCACAGATGCCGATCTGCTGAAACATATGGAAATATTGGAGCAGACAAGTTGCAAGAATGATTACGATTAGATATGAGGTTCTCCTGACGAAACTATATCAGGACTTGCTTCCAACGACTTTGAATGGGCCCTCTTTGAGTGCTGTTCACTGGTTCTGTGAACAAGGTCAGCTTCAGATTGCAGAAGCTCAATACGTTCCCGCCCCTACTGCCTCCAACAATGTAACATTTGGACGGAAAGCTAAAGACTCAGCAGGTGGGCGGTGATATTGAGATGACGTCTAAATGAGGCAAGTGTAAATGTTCAGCATCTAAGTGGTTCGTGCTCAACATCTTCCCACTTTCTGTCGTGTCTGTTCGGGTCCCTTCGAATTAATCGGGCGGCAGCGTTGGACCCCAGGTGGGACACAGTTTGGTGTTATCCTCCATCAAGTTTGTCCAACTGAGAACAATTCAACTGGGTTTTGCAAGGGCCCTGCTTCTGGCAGATCTCCTGGAACATATCGCACTGAAAATTCCTTCGGATCAACTTTAATTTTCTCGCCTTCAGGGTACATTTCGGGAATCGTAATGTTTTGCTAGCGGGACTTGAAACTATGAAGTTTGAAGTCTCGAGTCCCACAGAGGCTGTCACTAGTCTTTTGTTTCCAATCACCGGCACTTGACCGTCTTCCTCAGGACTTCTGCTGCTGTTCCGTATCCTTACGTACAACATTTGACTCTTCCACTCGCCCAGGTACGTATATGACTTCGAAAAGCATATTCCCTGAGTCCTTGATAGCATTGGAAGGTACGCAAGGTCACTAAGGGTGGGATTGTACCTACGCCATACAGTAATTAAGTGCATTTCACTTGTCGGAGCCTCGGAAGCGTGTTCTTCTGTGTTTGTTTGCACATTATGTGTCGTGGCACTCTCCAGCATATTGTAGACAGATCGTGTTTAAGCTTGGACCCTGGCTTTGACTTTCGACCATTACGGTAGCTGCACCCATTAAGTGAATCCTGCGAATCTTCTACTCTTCTTTATGTCCTCGTTTGTACTGTACATAGTAAGTGGTGGAAACCCCCTGATAATGCGATAAATGCTGGTGTTGCATTTACCATTCGAAGGATTTAAGGATGATGCCCTTTTGCTCTGAAATATACAGGAGTGTAGGTGTATCTGCGTACGGTATAGCATCTGCCGAACTGTAGGAGATTCGGATCCTTTTCTAGGTGGTTTTTCATATTATTAAAAATAAGTTTTGCAAGTTGCACGTGTAAGCTCTCTTCTCTTTGAAGCAGACATTTGAGTTACACCAGTGCAAAGTCCCAGAACAAACCGAGAGGACACGGTTTCCTGGTGATAAATTATCTATGTTTTCAGTAAAGCTGCATGTGTACGCTCCCCCCACGAAAGGAACAAAGCATCTGTAATTTCTACCTTACAATTTAGAGTAACTTAGTTGGAACTTGGAACCGATGTTACAGTTGTGATAGCTTATAGAAACAGTCAATACTTATCAAACTTCCCAAGCTTGGCAGTTGTTGTAGAAAAGTCACAGTCGACATGACAGTTTGATTCGAATGCTCGAGCGGACTCCTATTTTGGTTTTAACGTTCTCGCATGTTTCATTCCTTTGTCTGAAACTGAGAAAGAGTCAAATTCTGAAGTAAATATACATGTCTGAAACTGAAATTGGAACTTCTCCTTACAGGGCGAGCGACTTGGTCGCGGTGTGACAGACGCAACCACATTCGCCTCCAAAGGAGTTGATGGGTAATTCCCATTTTGGAGTGGTGCAATTGGCTTCAGTTGGCTGGGATATTGATTTTGCGGATTCTCCCCTCCCGCCCTGGTCTCGTACTTCAAAAGGAGGACGAACAGGAGGTGGAGTGAGAGCCGGAGATTCCACAGACTTATTATTAATATAAAGGAGGCGGCCAGGCGGGGTCAATTCACCCGCCCCAGCCCTGCGTTCCTGCGAATTCTCAGAATTCTTGTCTGTAAATTATACGCAATTATATCTCATTTTCCCTCCTGTAGACCTCCCACACCAGATCTAGTCGTGTCGGCCTAAATTAAGCTCCCGTGGATCTCATTACGTCGCTCCTTCACAATTAGTGGTCGGCTACATTTTCATTTTTCACAGGACCTGACTATCTGAGCTTCGCTTTTTTACTTTAGCCCCCGTTCTCACGAATGCAAAGCCACTTGGTAGCATAACATAGGTTCTTGCTTCTTACACCGAGTTGACAACTAAGTTCAGTCCCTCAACGTCTTCAGTTGTTTTCTCCTTTGTGATTGGAAATGATGAACAAGCCGTCATTATTCTTGTTCCTGTGTTTTTTTTACTGATAACATCTCCGTAAGGTTGAAAGACGGATCTTTTTTGAAGTTTCCTCCAATTCATCATCCACGATCTTTCTAAGACAATTCATTTCAAGCAGCTCACGGAGAAATTTCAAGAGACGAACCAGCGAGTAACCGTAGGTTTGTAATCTGAATCAGTTTTTCACTGATACCAGTGTGCCCTGTCAAAACAAAATTAGAAGTAATTTTCTAATTTTTTTTAATTCATAAAAACTTCAGAATTCAATATCTTTCACACACTATGTCCAAACACCATGAAACAACGTCCTTGCACCCCTCGTTGTTGAGGGCTTTCCAATGGTACCAAGGACACAACCAAGGGACGCACAATACAAGAAATCTCATTGTAACAAACAAAACAAAACAAAACAAGCAGGCTAACTTAACTCCTAAAGGACCAAACACTGTTTCTTGACAAGATAGCGATTTTGGGCAGCTCACTACGACCGGAATTTATTTATCATTTTCTTTAAAATTTTCACACAAGATGTGCCCAAGGAGTAGCTTTAAGGCCCAACAATTTTCATAACTTTTGCATGATATGTCATTTTCATTGGGCAACCGGGCAGCTAAAAAAGTTTATTTTAAAATCTTTTATTTTTATTTTTAAATATTTGAAATTGGTTCTTCAGATTTGTATATAAGTGGGAAGATTTGAATCATTCCATTTTGATTGATGAGATGAAAGTTATGAAGAGTTCTAGTTTGAGGGTAGTTATGGAATCTCTACTCTAAGATAAATGTTGAAGTTGTTTATTTAACTCAATTTTCAATATTTTTGAAAAAAAATAAAAAAACATTGGGTGTAGATTGCTTACAACAACATTTCAACCATTGGGATTGGCATTTTTCAATTCCATATTTAAATTCTTAACAATTTAGTGTTTTAAACATTCTCTACCTCTTTCTATTTACTATTTTTTTCCTATATGTTGTACAATTTCAAATGATCTGAGATTTTTTAAGCATGTATATAACTTGTCTCAAAGAATGAATCCAAAGAGTAACAACCATTTTGGACATTTTTCATACAAATGCAACCTTGTGAAGTGCAGCTGCCTGGATTTTTGTAGGGACAAAACAATGATTTTTGTCAATTCAAACGCTATTATCTTGCAATCCACACGGTAGAAATTTCTGAAGTTTTTTCCACAACTTCTCAAACTAGTTTAATACAAGATACTACAGATAAATTTTTCCAAATTTTTTTTTCTAAAATTTGGTACTTGTATTAGAAACAATTGTTTTGGAGCGGTTTTGATGAAAACATAGTCTTTGACCTTTAGGGGTTAAGGTATGGATTCTTGAACTATTCCTTCCATTTTACTTTAATCCATCATAATGTCCATTGGGTGGATTATGAATATCTTCAAGAGCTTATTGTAAGAGCCATAGGAAGATCCATTTCTAAACAACTATAAGTAAATAAAAAACATATTGAGTTTCATGTTTTGTTTTTGAGTCAATCCTCATCTATCAATTGCAAGGGTGTTGTTTTCGATAGTTTTTCGACATTGTAAACTTTTAAACACAATAATAGAACTAATGAATGAGTGAGTTTAAGTGCCTATTTCATCATACCTCTACTTCACCCTCCCTCTTGTGATACATGTGTGCTATAAATTAGTAGGAGGAATGCTACTTATTATATGTATCTAGCTTTATTGAACAAAGTACCCTATGGGTAGGATTTACAATATTTTTTTACTTCACTCTCTTCTTCAATAAGATGATTAGTCAAATAGTTTATTTTTTAAATAATCTTATAGATACATACATAAACACAAGCATGTATACATTAAAATCTAACATGCATATACAACATAGAATGTATCTCTCATATCAAATAGAAAAATACTTCCCATTGAATCTGAAGCTTGTTTTTTTCATTCTCTCTATATCACCTCAAAGTAAGAATTTAACTTCTTTTGCTTGAGTACTTTCTACATGGATGAATGTAAATGTTTTTGTTATTTTGAACAGATGGACTAAACAATCACAAATAGGAGACAAATTTACATAGTGGTATTTGTAGGCACTTAGAAAAGTGTATGTGTTGTACATTGATACTATTTATTTTATTTTATTGTTGGCCTAGCAATTTTTGCAAATGTTACATGACATTTGAATGAATTTCCAATTTAAACAAAAATTGTTGAGGCATTATATAATTTTTGTTTCTTAGCTATTTAAAAGTGAGGGCTATTTTTGGATGTCCAGAGTCTTGATTTGGATATTTTGCTATCCATTTTGGTGTCATTTCTTATGCACATGTAATGATAGCAATTTCATGCTCTAATTTCACACCAATCAAAAATTATCCCCCAAAAGACCCTATTTTGGGCTTTTTGAAAACTTAAGGTAGACTCTACTGAATTTTTTAATTTGAAATTTTTACATTAATTTTTTAGGGTGGATGCTACTCATCATAATCTACGTGTGAAACTTTGTTTCATGTCACTCCAATAAATATTGCAAAACTTATGATTTTTTCCGATTTAAATGTCGAGTTGAACAGCAAAAAATATATTATCAAAATAATATTAATTATTTTTTGGAGATTGTATATATTGATACTTGCTCAAAAACAGTTGAACCATTCAATTCCAAATAGTGAGGTAAAAGTTACGAAGAATTTTATTTTGAGGGCAATGAAGGTAGAAAAAACATATAAAGTTGTCTTTTGCTCTCAATTCTGAAAATTTTCAAATAAAAAAGATATAATAATTGTATACTAGAACATTCTCATTATTGGGATTAGCAATTCTCAAATTATTCCAAAAGTTATTATCACGCTAGTTTTATCTTTCATTTAGTAACATCTTCTATTTTACAATGTTTTTAAGAATGAATACAATTTTTTTTTGGATTAAAATTGTTTACACATGTTTTCAACCCACTTTCAAATATATTGACTAAAACACACAAGTTATGGGACGTATATTTGTTTGTTTTTAAATGTTGAAAGACAAAACTTCACATTTTGAAAGGGCTAGAAATGGTGAAGTTTTGTAGCCCTTCCCAAAATATGAAGTTTTTTAGCTCTTCCAAAAGGCAAAGTTTTGTACTTGAATAAGTTAACAAATACATCATTTGTCACCAAAGTTTTTGACCATACTTTGGAGACAAATATTTTGAAGTTTCCGATCTCCAAACGTGAAAGAGGTTAACCCATATGACGTTACGTACATTTTGGCCCAATGAATCTCTCCATGTAGGACAAAAGTGCAACTATTTATCTTCCAAATTTTGTGTGAAAAGGGAAGGTCTTCTATAGTAGTTTGACTTCCAATGAGTGCTTGATCATTTTTTAAACAAACAATTCATACAATACCAAAACAAATAATTTTCATAGTGACTAGCTCGTTGATTAAGGATTAACCCTAGAACGCCGGTAGTGATATTATGTGGCGCCTAGATGACAATCCAATGAGTGGTTTCCTTATTGACCTTTTATGTTGGGTTATGAAGGGTATCCAATTGAGTTTGTACTCTTGCCAATGTTTTTCTTCACATAAATGGGAAACTAGTTTAAAAAAAACAGATCACAAAATATGCTATCTTAGTGTATTTTGGAAAATTGTAGTTCCTTGCTCTAAATCTAAAATTTCTTCAAAAAAGTGACATTTTTTGAGTTCGAGCCCAACTAACAAAACAAAGGTCATCTACTCTAGTTTCTACTCCAATTTGAATTTTGGAAAAGTTCCTAATATTGAATATTTTATTGCAATTTGAACAAGTCTTGAAATCAGTGGTTATGGGTCCATCATTTAGGAGTTCCCTCCCGAGTGCCCCAACGACAGGATCCTCTTGTCTCTCACAGTTTAAAGTTTTCTTTGTTTGACTATTATAAATATTTTAAAGAGTATGATCAAAGGACATGTTCCTTTCCCTTGAGCTCAAGGCTTGTCTCCACTACCAATCGGTATGACAATTTATGTGGATCTCTTGTTAGGTGATGGTTTGATTGGAATGACAAGGGTTTGTCTGAATTTTAGTAAAACATGCATTTCACTTGGCGCTCGGGGGTAAGCCGGAATAACTTACATTTTTGCCAAAGCTCCGTTTTCTTGAGTGAGTCGGTTGCATGGAAGATGCTCTGAGAAGGTGACGCAAAGTTTAAGTTAAGCTTTAGTTTGTTTGCAAAGACTTAAAAACAATGATTTTAGCGCAGTCTCATGTTGCTTTGACACACATGTTGCCTAGCCTAGGGCAGCTTGCACTTAGGCTTCCCACCATTGACGAAGTTAAGCAGACAGATAATTGATGAATCCGAGAACAGGAAATACATTAAGTTAACCATCTATTAAGGGAATTAAGCACGACGCAGGTGAATCAATGTCCAAAGACGGCTGCGGCTATCAGTCTCTCCATTGACAGGGCTGCATCCAATGGAAACGAAGCTTAAGGGAAGGTACAGGAAGCTTATCAATGTAACTTACATTCCCAACAGATGATTATTGAGCCGTTCAAAAACTAATGTAAAGTAAACCGCTCATTAGAATCTAAATAAACTAAATTATGTGTCTCTCAGAATATTATTGTTATTGCAATGCGAAAAATTAGTACCCAAAAACTGAACTGCCTGAGTCACTCGGTCATGAGAGTGAAAAAACATAACAAGGCGGAACCATCCACGTCAACCGGGCTGATTGTTTTTCTTGCCTTCAGCTTCATAATTCACACCGTGCTTCAAAAATTAGAAATTGAAAAAAAAATGTCGAACACACACACACATCACACAAAGATCCCAAGGCTACCCTTAGATGAATCATTTGTTATAAAAAAAACACTCAAGAGCACTCATTGGAAGTCAAACTATTGGGTCAAACCTCCCCCTTTCACAAAAAATTCCAAGGATGAATATCTACACTTCTATCTTACATAGAAAGATTTTTTGTCATCCATTGGGCACTTAATTAGTGTACATGGCGTCCTTCTAGGGTTAAAAGTCAAATTCTTACCCTCTAAACAACCCATCTTTAACCCCTGAGTGCCCAGCGCAAATTTCGAAGCAAGCCAAAAATTGCCTCTTCAAATTGACCTGGCTAATTGAAAAATAAGATCCAAGAAATGTGACCGTTCAGATTACAAGAGAGTTAGAGAGGGCATCTTCAAGCAAAATTATGAAAGTTTTCACGGTATAGATTAGGACATTGTAATGGTCAACTGTCTCATTTGCAGAGGCCAGATTTGGGGCGCTGGGGCGCTCAGGGGTTAAGACCAGGTACTCAAATTCAATGTTTGTTGTTATGTATGTTCTAAAATAGAGGGCACCTCTCACCAATAGAAAGCTAGTCTTAAAGCACCAGTGAGAGCACTAGAGTTTGGTGCTTACAATAGCTTCTAGCACCAAACATTGGTACACACTCTCCCCCATTCTCTAGGACCAACTTTCTACTAGTGTATTTTCAACTGAATAAGTGAGAGTGTGTACTACCAATACTAAAAGTCAAGATTTTTTTATTTTTAAAACAAACAAAATTGAATTTTCAAGGTGAGATACATTATCAAAAAGAGATTCAAGAGAGATTGCTTTTGCATGTAGTATTGAGAACTAGAGTCTAGACCTTAATTTTTCTCTAAATACAAGTGAAAAGTATTTTATTCATTTTTTAGAGAGAAATCACAGCTTCTACATGGTCCAAATATTTTTTATAAATTGTAAAAAATTAAGTTAAATTTTTTTATCATATTCAAAATATACTAAAAATATATATAAAGTTTTCAGTTGCAAAATATTGTAGTGGCAAAGAAGAAAAATATTTACAATCTACTTTTGAGGTTGCACGGTGTGTAAATTAAGAGTTTGTATATCTTGGATTCTATTTGAAATCCATTAGATGTCAAGAGTTACACCAAGATTAGGTACCTCCATTAGAAAGGAGACACTATATAATAATATGGCAAAGTCCTATTATGGAGGGCCCTGGTGATCTAGATCATGGATCCTTTACAAAAAGTTGGGTAGTAAGTTGCTAAAATGCAATTACTAAGACTACCAATAGGGAGAGACTTGATATAAATTAGGTTTTCTAAAGAAAATCAACCCAAGTGAATTCCAAGAAAACTTTGGAAGTTGAATGTAGTGTTCCAAAAAAACTCCAAAAGACTGACTTGACTTCTTGATAGTGGGTGGACCAGGAGATCCCAGGTCTAGATCACTAGGCCCCCCATACTAGGATTGTGCCAATAATACTACCAAATAGGCAAACTACGTGGATGGAGGCATAGAGTAGAACATCATTATGGCATAAACCAAAATCCAATGTCATTTTGTAGTTAGAATATCAATAGATCATGTTTATAGGTCCAAAGTTCAACTTGCAATAAAGTACAAAACTTTATAAATTTCCAAATTTCCAATATAGAAGAGAAACTAGACTTAATAAACTTCATTTAATTCCTCAAGATATGAGTGTTAGAAATTGGCAAATACTCACAAAATTGTCAAAATCAACACTTTCTAAAATATGGGCTATTAATCTAATTTTATTCATTGTTTACAATTATATCATCTTATTTTTTTAATATAATTTTTCATATTTTTATATTTTTAAATGATTAATATTCTACATATTTTTGACAACTAAAGTTCTCGGAGGAACTCTCTTCTAACTATGTTCAAATCAAACACCTTACTACCTCTATCTCGAAATAAATTCATAGTCTCTAGTAAAAAATTAGTTAAAGTACCGTGGATTTATTTTGAGAGAGAGAAAAATAAAATATTAGGCTATAAATATACCTATTGATTACAAAAATGAAAACCATCTAATACTGAATTGTGCGTTAGTTTCAAGTCAAAAAACTATAATCCCTAATATTCAAGACAAGATTGTATGTGTAACTACACATTGATATGATTATTGGTTGAATACTAACATTATGATTCTTCAATCTAAGATGTGAGAGTACCTATGCCATATAAAAAGGCATAAAAGAACCAAAACATCTTGCTTACATTAGTTATTTGGTGAATTAGCAATTAAGATAAAGATTTTACAATTTATTTTAAGATTTTTCATAACATCATTCAACAATGATCCAAAGATGTTTTTATTTTAGTATTGAAAAATTGAAGTGAATGTTCATTCAATGTTGTTATTGTTGGAAGTGAATTTTGTTAATCCGACATATACCAAATCATCATATAATTCGGTGACAATGGTTTTATTCTCCTTAAAACTTTGTACTCTCAAAACCTACAAGAAATGATTTCACTTAAGTATTTACTCCCATAAAGACCAATATGTTTAGAGGCCCAAAACTGCTTCAAAATACTTGTCTCCAAAACAAGGTCAAAATCTTCATCAATATTTTTTTTAATAAATCCAACTATAGAATCCTTTGTTGAATTTGGTCAATGACATTGTCCCAAAATTTTAGAATTACTGTTTCTACCAATTGCAAGTTTAA
This sequence comes from Antitrichia curtipendula, assembly GCA_951230915.1. NCBI lineage: Eukaryota > Viridiplantae > Streptophyta > Bryopsida > Hypnales > Leucodontaceae > Antitrichia > Antitrichia curtipendula. The sequence goes on from OX579641.1 coordinate 1,830,039, forward strand.
TGTGTCTAAACTTCAAAATGTAGGCTTTTTTTAGCCCTTCCAGAAGTTGAAGTTTTGTCTTTCAACACTTTAAGAAAAAACAAACTTATATGTCCTATAATTTGTGCATTTTAGTCAATATGTTGGAAAATGGGCTGAAAACATATGTAAGAAATTTTAATCAATTTTTTTTTATATTCATCTTTTTAAAAACTGTACAATAGAAGGTCGTACTAAATGAAAGAAAAACTAATTTGCTAATAAAAATTTTAGGAAATTAGAAAGTTTTAATCCTGATAGTGAGAATGTTGTAGTAAGAAATTAGTGCCCTTGTTTTATTTAATTTTTATTTGAGACTTTTCAAAATTGAGAGCAAAAAACAACTTTATATATTTTTTCTACCTTTATTGACCGTAAAATAAAACTCTTTATATCTTTTACTTCGTTATTTGGAATTGGATGATTTAAATGTTTTTGAGTAGGTATCAATCTATACAAATCTAAAAGAAAAATTAACATTTTTTTAGAATATATTTTTGCCGACTGATTTGACATTGAAATTTAAAAAAAACTTAAAACTTTTGCAATATTTATCTCAATGACATGAAACAAAGCTTCATACAGATTATAATGAGTAGCATCCATCCCAAAAAAAATTCATGCAAAAATTTCTAATAATGAAGCCATTAGAGGTTGCCTAAGTTTTCAAAAGCCCAAAGTGATTGGTTCTTTAGGGGTTAATAAACGTATTGGTTGAATTTTAACCCCTAACTATCCAAACATCATTGGGGGGGGGGGGGGGTATAGTGATTTTAGGCTACTCACTATGATTGGAATTTTTATTTTTATTTTTAAAACTCATACAATATGTGCCCAAAGAGTAGCTTTAAGGCACAACAATTTCCAAAACTTTTCACCATATGGTTAAAACATTATTGCATGATACGTAATTTTTATTGCTTAGCGGGTAGGCTAGGAGTTCAAAAAACTTCTTTAAAAAACACTTTCTTTTTAAATAAAAATTTGAAATTGGTTCTCTAGATTTATATATATATGGGATGCCTTTAATCATTCCATTTTGATTAATGAAATAAAAGTTATGAAGAGTTTTAGTTTGTGCATAGGTATCAATTCCAGTGACATGATACATGATTGTAATATATAATCAAAAGTAATTGTGTCATTGATTCATTTATATAATTATTTCTTTTGTCCATAAAGCCTTTTTAACCCTTAAAGTTCCGAAGCCTTGTTTTCATAAAAAAACAAACTAAAAATTGCTATTTCTATTGCAAAGCACAAAAAACTCTAAAATTATATTTTTTTTGCATACACAACTATAAGATCTTATACTAGACTAGAATCTGTAGAAGAAATTTCAAAAATTGAGAATGCATAGATTGCAAGATATTTGTATTTAAAGTGAGAAAAGAGATGACTTGCACCTTGGACCTTTGCACCTTTGCACCTTGGATGACTAGATTATAAGACTTTGAATTTTATTTTTTAGCTTAATATTTTTTATACTACCAATATTGAATTTATTTCAAGAAAACAAAATCTTTATTTTCATTCTTTAAAGAATTGATAAGTAGATATACATATGCAATTGAAAAAAAGATTAATTTGTTAATAGCATTAAGATGGAATTGAAATACACTAACTCTAATGGAATGATTATTCTAACAACCATACTAAACCTTGTGGAACTCCTTTTAAGAAATTTAACAATTGAGTTCAAAAATGAATCCAATACATTATTTTTTTAGAAGATGCAATGATTATCTCTAAACAAGAATCTCCATAATTTTCACATCACTAATCCAAATGGAATGTATAAAAGCATTATATGTAGTCAAAAATATAATCTATGATAAATAAAATAAAACAAAATATTTAAATAAATTTTGATTTATTTTTTACGCACAATGAGTTCAAATTTGGGCTTAGGATGGCATAACTTTTTCTTCCATGCAATGATAGAAATTTAAAAAATTATATTTAGAGAATATTTGTGTATTTTATCATCTTAATTCATTTATTTTAAATCACAATGAAAACTGAGACCGTAGGAGACTATCTAAAATCCATTTTGTCCCCTGTAAGGACAATGGAACTTTAGGGATTAACGACTTTTACTCCCTTTGTTTCAAAATAAATATGAGGTTTCATTAAAAAGGCTAGATTAATGCTTAAGGTGCTCCTATTTGGATGAAAATGCGTAGTTATTGTAGCTTCTACTCAACCCCAATAGGTGTAAAAATTTTGAAGTCAAAAGTTAAGTGGACCATATTGAAGATAGACTACAAAATTGTCAAATTTTTGATATTTTACCACCAGCTCCAATGCAATTAATTTTGATTGTCTTGTTGCCAATTCTAATGCAATTTTTTTATTAGCTACCATGCATTCAACTTCAATTAGCTATTGTGATTCAACTTTGATTAGCTCCTATTATGCAGCTTTGAATATTTGTTCCTTTTAGTCAACTTCAACTAGCTCCTATTATACAACTATAATTAGTTCCTTTTAGTCAACTTTGATTAGTTCCTTTTAGTCAACTTTGATTAGTTCCTTTTAGTCAACTTTGATTAGTTCCTTTTAGTCAACTTTGATTAGTTCCTTTTAGTCAACTTCAATTAGTTCCTTTTAGTCAACTTCAATTAGTTTTTTTAGTCAACTTCAATTAGTTATTTTTAGTCAACTTCGATTAGTTCCTTTTAGTCAACTTCAATAAGTTTGTGTCATTGTTCTTCGATCAACTCATGTAACTCAATTGCAACTAGAGTTTGTGATTCAACTACAATGAGCATTTTGTCAACATTCTCTAATAAGATCATATGCTTAAACTTCAATCAAAATCTACAATTTAGCTTCAATCAAAGTCTGCAATTTAGCTTCAATCAGCTTCTATCAACGTTTTTCAATGAGCTCTAGAATTAGAACATGCAATTCAAACTCAACCATCTCTTGTGATTCAAGCTTGATCAACTCTAGATACAAATACACTAGATCTTAAGGAAAAGGCACTTTGAAAATTCATTTTAAATAATCCTAGAGTACATTTTGAAAATAAAAAAATCAATTGTAGTTATGTATGATATGTCTTTTAGCCTCGTATTTTCTTATAACCCTCGATTTTTCATTTGATATGTAAAAATTGGATTAAAAGACTTAAAAATCACTTTCACTATTTTAACACCCTTTTGATCAAATATCAGTATAAACTTTCAATCCATACATGGTATTATTGAGTCTTCTTTTTTCTATGTTATCTACAAAACATTTAGTTTGAATTTGTGCACTTATTAATTTTTTAAATTGATAAAACTTATCTAAAAATCTGGGCTTTCAATTTGTTTAGTTTTGAGCAAACTCTAAGAAGCTCAAACAAGGTCTTGGACATGTAGGGGATAACCATCAAACAACATAAACAACCAAAAGTGAATGATGGATAACTTCATTGTTGAGAGCATTTTTTATCAAAGCATTTTGATGATTGTCTTGGTCATGGGGACTTGCTTCCTTTTAGGGTGAATTGTGATCACAATGAAAATCATCCTTTTGGATACAATGTGAATTGTCTACTTTAAAATAAATAAATAAATAAGCTCAATGGAGGTCAAAGTATGTCATCTACTAGTCACTTTTCAACCTCTGCATCCTTACCAAGTCAAAGTGGCAGACATAGACTCGTTTTTGGTCATTCTGATGCGGTTGTAATTTGTTAGAGCATCTCCACCCATTCACGGCCAAAATGGCTCGGGGAATGGAGTGGCCCAGGCCCAGAAGAAGCCCGGCCGCTTCCATCCGCCACCCATTCACGGGGGAAAAGACACGCTAAAGGGAGACAAAAAGAGTCATTAATGAATTGTCATTAGAAAGAACCAATGACAATGCGGATTGAATTAAAAAGATTAAAAAAGAACCCCAATATCGAGGAGTATGACAAGATCACCCAAAGTCAATGGATGGCGGGGTTCGTGGCGGGGACAGCCTCCTACCGTTTGGAGAGAGATTTTGGCCGTGACCGGTCTCTTTTTGGAGCTTCCCCGTGAATGGGTGGCTCATTTTTTCCTCCCGGTCCCGCCCAAGCACCGGGCCGTGAGCTTGCCCGTGAATGGGTGGCGATGCTCTTAGTTCACTTGGCATTTGCATTTCCATAGGATTCTCACATTGCGAGGTCGGTCAGATTTTGTATCAATCTTGACCTTTGACTAACCCTTGATTGGGGGAATCATGCGGTTTCCGACTCTCCAAACATATCTTAGTTCATGCAATTGCAAATAATCAGTCATCACATTTTACCAAACAAGAGATTTTGGATCTACACTAAATAGTGAAATTAGGTTGTCTTATCCCGAGAAAGTTACTTTACAAGCCATCAAAGTCAACAAATATGTCTACAAATATTTCCATTAGTACACAAGTGGAGGTTCATGAGTTCCAAATTACAACAATCTAATTCTAAAGTAGTGCACTCTTATGCAATGTCAAATATTGAAGAATTAGTGAGGGGCAATCTAATTTCACTTTTGGTATAGGCAATAAATTTTGCATTCAAACAAAGTCTTCATTGAATTTTTTAACATGATTCTCCATCCTTTTTCTTTTCTTTTCTATATTTTAGATATATTTTTGGTATTCCCATTACAATATGCAAACCTCATATATAAATTTTTTTAATATTAGAAAAATATATATTTTGAAAGTTAGTTGTTGATCTCTTGGTCCTTCACATAGAAGTAAAAATGATTTGCTAGAATCTAAGAAATTGTGATCATACACAAAATTCATAGAATTCATCGAACATTCAAACAAACATTTAAGTATAAATTTGAAGTATGAATTTTTCTTGTCTATTTTGAAATAAGGATTGCTATTGAGCCTAGGAGCAGAAGCCCATGAGTTTAAAAGACTAAACATCTATGTTATAGGTGTTTATATTATAAAAACCTTCCATGATCGTAGTGTAATTATGTTAGAGATACCCACATTGTAAGTATCTATATTATAAGCACTTTCAATAGTTGTAGGATATTTACTTATACATAAATTCAAGGCTTGCATGCTTGCATTTTCATGCTTATACATTGGCGTTGTTGCTAAGTTCTAAAATAAAACAAATTAATCTTTTAAAAAAACTAAAAATGATTGCCAAAATTAAAGAAAGTACAAATAGTATTAAAAATAATTTAAGTCATTCAAAATTGACAATGAAAATTATGAAGAACTCCAATGGATGTTTGAAGTATAGATAATATACTTTGTAATTGCACACTCCATATATATATATATATATATATATATATATTCATTATATATAATGTTATTTATTCATCTAATTGCACAACTTTCATATTCATATGTCCCATAGTGTCGTGCATAATAGTAATCAAGTAAAAGCACCTAATTTTGGCTTTATATTGTAATTTTCCATCTAGAGTCTTATCAAAATATAATTTATTTTAATATAAGATCCTAAAGTTAATTTTAGGTGCATCTATAATTAAGGCTTTGAAAATTCATAGTGCATTATTTCCAAAATATAAAAGCCTAAAAATATGTAATATCTTTCAATTGCCAACAAGATTCAACAAAAATTAAGACACTTTGATAATAGAAATCATGCTTTGTAGGAACTTAAATGTACACCACTATTACAATTTTGCCCCACAATGGGTCTTGCTTCCATTCTGTCAGTAATGGGATAGTTTATCTTAGAGTGTTTGGTGTGACCATGTACTATCATTACAATGAATTTAGGGATTGCATATTAAAATGTAAAAAGTAGGGTAGAAAATACCTTGAATAAACTTCTAAATGCCCAAAGGGATGAATGAATTAATTTATAAGAAATTCAATTTGTTCCTTTGGGCATTTAAATTTCTTATAAATTAATAAGTAGAAACAAGATATAAATTTTATCTGATTAAGATAAAAATAATTTGATTATTTTGCTTAGGAACCAAAAAAAAATGCATTGTCATATTGAAGTAATCTAAATGCTATAATATGGTAGAAACCATACTTTAGTTTTTCAAAGCTTAATATGTTTATCTTCTTATAAATGTTTCACATGCCCAAAATTTAATCACATGATGAAGAATACAACCTTTAAAGATATTACAATTTTTTCAAAAAAACTCTACATATATATGCCCATGCTAGCTTCATTAAAAAATACAACAAAAGTCTAAAAACATAGATGTTGAAATCATAGTATGTAACAACAAAATCACTACATTGTAGCTTGAAGACACCTTTTTTCTTTTGAAGTTTGGCAAAATTGTATGTAATTGAAATGATATAAAATGCAACAATAAAAAAATAAAAAAACATAAGCATAGTGCAAAAATTGCATGCTAAGAAGATTTAAGGTTTGTTGTCATTGCCAAACAAGGCCCAAATATAAACTTGCATTCCTAATTTCTAACCCTATAATCTTAAAATCTCCACAAGTAGAAAGGGTGGTCTTCGGGCACTAATGAATAGTGTCAAAGCATGGTGCCCAAGGCCTATATTAGCACTACCTTTGTAGTCAAAAATTTTGAATTTTTTTTGCACATTCCCAAAGTAGTTTAGTGCCATTTTTGGTTGGTTAAATTTTAATTTTAAAAGAATTGAGCTAAAAAAAAATATTGAGCTTAGTGCATTAGAAAATAAAAATTTGCAATAATTTTTTTTCTATAGGAACCATTAAAGGGGATTTGAGGGTATGGGAGGACCATTTGAGGCTTGTTTCTTAGGTTGTGAACATGTTAAAAATATTTTTATGTAATATTTAAAAACTTATTAAAATTTATTTAACCCCTAAAATCCATTGTCCCCACAAAGGACAAAATGGATTTTGGGCAGGCTCCTATAATCTCAATTTTTACTTTTTTTTCTTAAAACTCTCTCATATGATAGAAAAACTTATTAGCTTTTGGGGAATATAATTTTTATTTCAGTCGATGCTCGGAAGCAAAAGTTATGCCACAAAACCTCAAAATGGGGGAAACAGGGCATCAAATAAAATCCACAAAAAATTGAAATAAAAATTTTAGTTTTTTTTTTCTTGTAGATTATATTTTTGTCTAAATGGAGAGGTTTGATTCATTCCATTTGAATTGGTAATGTGGAAGTTATGGAGCTTCTTGTTTTGCAGGCAATTAGAAAAATTTCTTGAAGAAAAAAAAATTCTTTTACTTTGAATGCTAATATCTTTCAATCTTTCAATATGTATGGTCAAAAATCACAAAATGTTTACTACATGATCTAAGACAAGTGTAGAATAAGATTATATAGTTAGGTTCTTAAAATTTAATTTTTAAAAGTTTTGTAGGTGGATGTATGAAAAGTGGTGGTTTTGAGTGTTTTTTGACAAAAAAAAAATGGACTTGGAACTATAAGGGTTAAATAATATTACTTGACATGGCATGGTTTCAGTCATGTCAGATTACTGATTTGGCAGAGTTTCCATTGTTACTCACAGTTCGGGAACTCATGGGAACTTGTGGTTTACTTTTGGCCCAAAAAATCTTCTAATGGGTGCACATTAAAAGAAGGGAAGAAAAATCAAACTAGTTCGGCTTGCACGGATAGTTCAACCTAGGCAATTTTCAACAATATCTACATAAGCCTATTGTGCCTCAATCTTCTAGGGATTAATAGAAGTTCATTTGTACCTTGGGGAGGGGGGGCTTAACCTTGAAGCGCTTCGACGTCCATTTTTTGAACGATGAACATAGGGCTTGTACGTGCTGTTTCGTCCAACCAACTTCTCATTCATCCAATGTAACACTTGAATCTTGAAAAGACAACCTTCCTTAATGACCAATTTCATGAAATTCCGATAAATGATATAATTGTGTACAAAGATATAAGCAAAATTGTGCCAAAGTTCAAGAAAAGATTGAGATGTTTGAGGGTTAAGGTAAACCTGCCTATGACAGGCAAACCACCCATGACAGGCACCTACTGACCCCCCCCCATTACAGTCTTTTATCAATCTATATGAAACTTTTTCTTAAAAATGGGATGAAGACTGCATAAGGTTGATTTGTAGTTGTTATCAAAGCCTTGGGATATGGTTATGAAGTTATTAGTAACTGTTATGAACACTTACACCAATCTAGTCTAAAACTGGTAGTAAAAAGTAGTTTTTTTATTTCTTCATGTCATGTCCATGTTAGAAAGTCTTGTAGCCATCTTAGAAAATGTTATGACTGTTTTAGGTGGGAAGATGACCATCATGGAAACAATTTTCTGCTGATTCGGGGTAGTCTACAGACTCTTTTGGGCTTACTGGATAGTACACTTCAAAAATTCACAAAAAATTAATATTTTATCCAAAAAACAAAATTCCAGTTGCTTTCTTCATTTCTCACATGTGTCTTTGTATGGAAAAAAATTTGATTATTTTTGCTAATGGCAATACAACAAATCAGTCATTATGCTTGTCATAGGCAGGTTTACCTTAATACTTGAGATTGTATCAAGCATTGCCCAAGTTAATACTTGACACTGTCTGCACAGCCCATAGGCTCACTAACTTCACTGTGTTAGAAGAGCGTGCAAGTCTGCGTCATCTTTTCCGATTTCTTACATGGCGTATCCAGTTTGAGGGACAATGGTACACCCTACGTTGTGTAGCAGTTCCATGAAGGGCATCAAGCTTCCCATGATTGAGTTTCAATCATACCCTACTCCATTGCTAGCATTGGAAATCAATCTCAAGTGCTCTAAACTCCAATCTAAGCATTGGATTGGTAATTAACTTATATGCAAAGGGAAGGAGTCCCCCTTGCCTCCCAATTTACTCCTCACTAAGTACCAACACCCACAAACTTGGATCCCTCGCATAAAAGTCCCTCACGTGGATGTCTATTCTGGCCAGAGAGAACTTAACTGACCCCTCGCTCATTCCCCTGAACTCATTCCAAAGGTGCATGTAAGAAAATTGCCCCCCTGTTTGTGCTTGGTTGAATTATCTTTCACACCTCTCCTAACTAATTTGGAGCCCTTAATTGCAAATATGAATTCAAAAATTTTAAATTTTATCGTATGTGGCAAAAAAAAATTTAGCATTTTCCCTTAGGGACAAGTGAGGGGGGACAATTCACCCCATCCATCTTTACTGCACTTATTGCACTCACCCTCTATTGAAGAACCAATCACATTGGAAAGTAACAAAAGAGTTATATGCTAATAAGTTAGACAACACCTAAAATTGTCTAAACAAGGTTTTGAGCACATGTGGTTCCTATTATTGAACAATAGTGTTTTTTTTGTTGGATCATATTGGTAATCAAAAGGGGATTTTCAAAGTGTGGAAAATACCTAAGTATTGAAATTACCTAAGTATGACATCACTTTGACATAATTTTGGGTAGTTTTCAACTTTTTGACAATATTGATTGTGATGGAATTTTTTTTTTGATTTGTTGGATCAATTATGTACATCATGAACTCTAGTCTTTGGACAAAAAAATTGAACCTAAAAATGCATTGTATGGCTGTGAAATATAAATTGAATGCATTGCCCAATTCAACAAATATTTCAAATGCAAGGGCACTAAGATGGAACAATGGTCCATGTTGCAACCTATACTCTCTCTATAATGGCTATTGCTATCTCATGTTCTTAGTTCAAGAAAAATTCAAATATTGTAAGAACCAACATCATTTGCATGTTTGTCAAATTGTTGATATTTTAAATTCTTTTATGTCAATTTCCTTCAATTTTTATGTACAACAATTTGAAATGATGTATACCAACATGCCTAAGGAACAAAAAGGTTTTTTTTGAGTTCTAAGAAATAAATTTGACAAAAGTTAAAAGTAATTCCAAATTGTATTGAACAAAATTAAGAAAGTTCTACACATGGCTGAATTTGAAATTGATTTTCTTTCAAATCACAACCAATTTTTTTTCCTTTCATACTTCCATAGTAACGTGTATTATGTTGCACACTACAACTTTTGTATATCTACTTGTGGACTCTGTGCCTTGATGCTTACGCTATGGTTGTTTGAATGAAAACGTTTAAAATTGATACTCAATTTTGTTCGTCGTCACTGCAAGTGTCCATGAAGTTTGTACCAACTTGAAACTGGCCTAAGCCTAAGTTAAGTTAACCCTTTCCTAAAATAATAATTCTTCTTGTATTCAGTATTGTTAATTTGCGTAAACATCTCTTATAAGCTTATTAGACTACGTTACGCAATAGAAATAAATCCGATCAGTTCCCAGCCGCCACTTCAGAGAATCAAATTCCTGTTGGCTCAGACTGGGAATGATTTGTTCAGTGGAATTGCAGACTGTTGCCTTGATGAATTTGCATGGAACATCACCAATTGCAAATGGAAGGCTACGTTGGACCACACAATACAGTGAGTATTTAAAATGTGGATGAAGTCTTCAAAATTTGAATGAAAACTCCATGAACATAACTGAAAAGTGTTTTGGGGTTCAAAAGATGGATGAATGTAGAAATACAATGCTTTACCAAATTTTAACCCTTAAAGTTCCTTGACCATGTTATCAACAAAAACGCTCAAAAACTGCCATTTCTAATACAAGTACCAAATTTTGAAAAATATCATTTTTGGACACATGTAACCGTAGGATCTTGTAGTACACAAGATTGAAAAGATGTGGAAAAAATTTCAGAAATTTCTACCATGTAGATTGCAAGAGATTAGCGTTTGAAGTGACAAAACCCCTTTTTCTTTATCCCTTCAAAAAAACGGGCAACTGCACTTTGTAAGATCACATTTGTATGAAAAAATGTCCAAAATGGTGCTTCTGTGGATTAATTCTTCAAGTCAAGTTGGGTACATGTTTAAAATTTTTTAGATCATTTGGAGTTGTACAACATATAGGAAAAAAATAATAAGTAGAAAGATGTAGAGAATGAATCAAAATACTAAATTGTTAACAATTCATTTGTGGAGTTGAAAAATGCCAATTCCAATGGTTGAAATGTTGTAATAAACAATCTACATCCTATGATTTTATTTTATTCCCAAAATATTGAAAATTGAGTAAGATAAAGAATTTCAAAGTTTATTTTAGAGTAGAGAATCCATAACTGCCCGCAAACTAAAACACCTCATAACTTTTTACTCATTGATCAAAATGGAATGATTCAAAGCTTTTTGTGTATATATAAATCTAAAAAAACAATTTCAAATTTTTATTTTTGAAAAAAGTGACTTTTTCAGATCTGCCCGGACTACCTGAGTTGAGAAACAAACCACATATTAGGCCATAACTTTTGATTTGTATTTCCAAATGTCCTGCAATTTAGTGCACATGAAAGATATTCCTTGTCCACAACTTCTATTAAAGTTTGGGCCAAAAACATAGAAATTTCTAGTCACACGTACCTATCCAAAATATATATGCTGCCAAAAAATGTAGCTTGGTCCTTTAGGGGTTAAGTCATTGACACCCTATAGTACTTTCTCAAGAAGTGAAAAAAACAACTTGTTTTATATTATATACTCTCATTAGGGTGCCCCATATTTCTAAACATTTGAGAACTAATTTATGGAACCAATAAAATGAAGATATAATACTTTGGAATTTCTGTTGAAGCTGCTATTATGTGAACCTAGGAGCATGAGCACATGAGCCTATAAAACTATACACCTATGTTATGGGTGTATATTATTAAAAACTTCAATGATTATAATATAACTATGATACATGTACTATATTATAGATGTTAACATTATAAGCACCTTCAATGGTTGTAGTATATCTACTTATATATATGCTCAAAGCTCACAGCTTGCATTTCCATGCTCGCATACTAGCACCATTGGGTAAAGCACTAGAACAATTGTGCTACAGCTTTAACATTAAGTGGAAGAATTCAAAAGGTGACCATGGTTCTTCATCCGGGATTCGGATGCATAGTATCATTGAAGTCTGGTTTGGAACCCCGTGAGGAATTATACTTGTTGACAATTTCCTGTTTTCTTGACTACACTTGTCCAAATTTTAAGGAGATGAAGCTGAAGTGCTTGGGAAAGCGCGGATTGTGGGCCAATTGCAAGCACCTTTATTTCATCTTCACTATCATTTGCAACATACAATGTACAACAGATGGCTTCATTCATGCAACGACTTTCAGTTTTAATGAAGTCAAACATGTTCTTCTTAGCGGCATATTGAATCATTTGGAATGAAATGCAATCTTGTAGACATGTAGTAGTGTCCAATGTTTACTATTTAATTCCTATGTTTACTATTTGATTTAATGAAAGTGTCATGAGACTACAAGGGCCACTACTTTCACTTCATCATCCTATACAAGTTTATGCGATTTTGTACTTTATATATAGTAATTGGTGCATGCTCTTCTATCTATTCTTCCTTCTGATTTCCTTAAAATTCAATGCCGAATCCACAAAAGCAAAAATTGTAGTCTACTCTACAATATGGATCATGTAGCCCACTATACAAGCCCAGTAGCGGAAAATCGCTCTACACATTTCCTTTTTTCAAATAACTAGCCTCACTATCAGACATTGCATGTTAATCCTTGAATTCTAAATATGACCACGGTCATAGGATACTCTATCCTTGGCCATAGGAAATGCTAGCCAGAACTTAATATATCAATAAGTCCAAACTCTATATCATTTTCTTGGCGTAGTCCCTAAACCCTTATTGCCAAACAGTTTTCTCTTTGATATCCAACACGGTCATAGGACACCCTAAATACGTGGTCATAGGGTTTGATGTGAGGATCTTATAATTTTCAAAGGTGGAATCCTTCTTCTTAATCCTAAGCCCATTTCCTAAACCCTAAATTGGAAACCAGATGGTTCATGTAGAATTCAGAAGTTGTGTCATTCATGTACTGTCAACTATTTCTCCATGTACTTTCATCCATTTTCCATCTGCTTTCATCCATTTATTTGTCTACTTTCATCCAACTTTCATTTACATTCATCCCCACTTTTCTGAACCCATGAATGTCATTTTTCTTTCATTCTTATCCCAATTTTATAACCACATTTTAAGAAAAAAATGAACGTTCACCCAATTTTTTATGCACGTTCACCAAATGTTGGGGTACATTTCATCCATTTTTTCCACAATTTCATTTGATATCTCAAATTTTGTTCCTAAACCTACACTCCCCACTCACCATCATATGCTCCCCGCTCGCCGCTCCACGTTCACATACTAGCACCGTTGCAGTCTCACAAAGTTGCAAAATTTTTGTTTTCTTCACTTTAAACGCATACATCTTGCAATTTGTGCTATCAAAGTTTCTGAAATTTATTCCACACATTCTCATACTAACTAGGTATAATATCCTATGGTTAGGTGTGCAAAACAAACAAACACACTCTTTGCAATAGAAAGAACATTTTTGAGTGTTTTTTGCCCCCCACCCCCCCACCACCACACCACACACACACACACACAAAAAAAGACCTTGGTCCTCTAGGGGTAGACCGGTTCAATTTTCATATTTTCTTTTTGGCAAGTGAAAGGAGGTTCCAACTTACCAAGGAACATGGCATTTGGGATACTATGTTACAAAAGTTGTGAACCTCAGCCAACCTTTTTTTTAGTAGACTGATGTTCATAAATCATTTCTTCTACATATGCACATATTGATTCTGGAGATATACCCAAAGTGATGATGGCGGTTTTAGATTCAATGACGTATTTAGGGGTGTCCAACTTATGTTTTGTTTTTGTTTTTAATTAAAATTTTCTTCTTTGTAGAGAACAGTTGCGATGCATGAAATGAAATGTGGATTTGTCAATGACAAGGAGATGAATGAAAGCCCTCGTTTTGAGGGGATCAGTGAGAGTAGACGGATCCAGGGCAAGATACTGACAAGCTTGTAAGTTGCTGTAACATTAGAAGTGATATTAGACTGGTAGTAAGCTTAACTTAACTTACTCCCCAGTCCCATTGAAACTCTAGTTCTTTGCCAAACTTGGCTCCATGCATGGAAGTGATGGAACCGACCAAATGACGATTTGGACCACCTGACTGAGTGGAAGATTTCATTTGACTCAGCCAAGAAGGCTCAGTCCAACTATGTGGACTCGGGTTCATGGTCATATATAATAAACCCTCACTAGGGTTGAGACCTCTAGGGGGGGTGAGTTAGTCCAATAATTCAAAAATGGGAAGATGTAGGTACAGTATTGGAAAGTGCATCTTCAAAACTATAATTGAGCAGTGACTAGCGCACCCTGTGCCATTGCCAGTCAAAACAGAAGGAAAAGTAATTTTATAATTATTTTAATTCATAAAAACTTTGAAATTCAATATCCTTTTTCTGTGAGTTGGAATGTAACGAAACAAAGTCCATGCACCCCTCCTTGTTGAGGGCTTTCCGATGGTACCAAGAATGCGATTGGGGAACACACGGTCTAGGAGATCTCGTCGCAACTAAACAACCTAATGTAACTTACCTCTAAAGGTTTTTGACTGTGTTTTCACCAAAAATGCTCCAAAATTGCCATTTCTAGTACAGGTACCAAATTCTAAAAAAATATATATTTTTGAACACATAAAATCATAGGATCTTGTAATACGCTACTTTGAAATGATGTGGGAATTTTTTTAGAAATTTTCATTGTGTAGATTGCAAAATATTAGCGTTTGAAGTGACAGATTTCTTTTTTGGCCTTGCACAAATCTAGGTAGCTTGCACTTCACAAGGTCAAATCATTATGAAAAAATGTCCAAAATGTCCAAAATGGCTTTGGATTCATTCTTAAAGGCAAGTTAGCTACATGCTTGAAAAACTTTAGATCATTTGGAATTGTAAAACATATAAGAAAAAAAATTAGTAAGTAGAAAGAACTAGATAATGATTTAAAATACTAAATTGTTAACAAATTATTTATGAAATTGAAAAATGTCAATCCCAATGGTTGTAATGTTGTAATAAACAATCTAAATCCTATGTTTTTATGTTTTTCCAAAAATATTAAAAATTGAGTTAAAATAAAGAACTTCAAAGTTTATTTTGGAATAGAGATTCCATAACTACATGTAAACTACCCACATCTAAAACTCTTCGTAACTTTCGTCTCATAAGTAAAAATGGAATGATTCAAAGCTTTTCACGTATACAATCAAAGTCAAACTTACCTTACTGCTTGAAAATGGTGGAAAGCAGTTATTAGCTATATGTACATAGAGAAACTCAAGTGCCAAAGGTCAATTATTTAAACGTGTTCATGTTGTACAGTAATTGTGTTTGATTGATTGCTCATCTAAGAAAACTAGTGATGTTTGAAATAATCAACTCCGTTGATGTTTTATGTAGTAGACTTTATATACATAAGGAGTATTCAAACAAAGACTACATTTAGTTATGCAAGTACGGAATTTGCATTACGGGAGGTTTCACTCCATATAAATCTAAAAAATCAATTTCTAATTTCTAATTCTCAAAATAATGATTTTTAAATAGTTTTTTTTTTGCTACCCGGCTACCATTGAAAACTACATATTGTACAATAACTTTTGAACAATGTAGTCAAAAATTATGAAAACTGTTGGGCGTTAAAGCTACTCCTTGAGCACATATTGTGAGAAAATTTCAAAGGAATAAAATAAAAATTATATTTATAGAGAGGTACCCAAAATCGCTATGTTGCCAAAAAAAACACCATTTGGTCCTTTAGGGGTTAATCCCTAAGTGCTTCTACGTGTCTTTCAATACATTTGTACAATAACAAGTATGTTGTACAAAGTCTTGCATGAGAATGGTTTATTGTCCAATTTTTTTATTTTATTTTTGCTAAATGCGCATCAAAGTCTTCTACCAAGTTACACACTTCTTGATTGCATTGGACATGATGCTAATTTTGTAAATATTGTGAGGTTGTAGACTCCTTGATTTTGGAATTTCAATACATATACATTATATCTAAAGTATCCTACACTACTAGACAACGACCTTGATTTGCATAAGGACGAGGAATAGAACTAAGTAATGAACATTGGTCAATGGTAGTTGGATCATCTTTCCTTCCAAAATTCCAAATAACCTTCACAATTGATCATGGTCATAAGAAAATCCAAGGGGAGGAAGAAAAAGGACTAATTAGGCCTACTCCAGTCATCATCCATGGACGCCAGCAAAGCAGCTATAATTGCCACAAACTAACATCACTATTCATGGAAGATGTCTAGACAAGAACAGACATGAGTATATATGGTGGAAGGAGTATATGTATAACCTTAGAGATACACCCTGGAGCATGCTTGGTAGCCTCTCATTTCATCAACAAACATCATTGTATTTTTCCCAAACATGAACAAATCAATGGTAGTGGCAACTTCAATTTCATTATTGAGATATTTAGCCAATATGCCAAATAAATTGGAAAATAAGGGCCACATATGAATTCAAAGGACACAATGTGTTCTCTAATCCATTTAGGGGTTAAGGTATGGATTCTACAACAATAGTTGTAAACTATGATTCATATAGTTGTATCTACCATTGTACTCATTGATGTGTATTGATAAATTCTGAAGAAAACATACACATAAAGCATGAAAAATGGAATTTATATAGAGCTAACAAAAATTGGCCTAGGCCAATGTTTTGCTCTTGATTTTTATCCCCCAAAGTCCTAAGGTTTTTTTCCCCATTAAAAATTAAAAATTGCCACTTCTATTGCAAAGAGCAAAATATAATAAAAAAACAAAAAAATGCACATCTAATAATAGGATCTTGCACTTGAAGAGTACAAGAATGTGTAGAAGAAATTTCAAAAACATTCACTAAGTTTATTGCAAGAACTTTGCATTTAAATTGAAGAAAACAAGTTTTTTTGCACCTCATATAACTAAGTTATACGGCTTTGAATCTTTTTAGCTTAAATTTTGCACTATAGATTTTGAATCAATTTTTTTTATGTTGGGAAATTCAATTGAAAGTCTAGGTAAAAAAAATTCAAAAACAAATAACTTGATTTGGAGGCACCAATTGAAATAAAATTATATTATTATTTTGAATTGGGATATTAAAGGAACCCATACTAACTAATTGACATTTCACACTATTAATATAATAAAAATTTACCTTTGCTGTACAAAAATACCACTCTTTAGCCATTCTTACCAAAATTGAGCCTTAATAACTCCACTTTTTAGTCATTATTTTTGCAATAAAGCTTTATTGACTCCTTGCAAGGTAAGTTTTTCACAAAAAGGTCATTTAATTTTTTGGTCCCCTTAATACCCCTATTATGTGTAGAAAGCTACTATGTTTTCTTAACTTCATAAAAAATTTCAAAAAATCTAGGCTAAATTGTCCGCATGAACCAAACTAGTTGTATTTTTTTATTTTATTGATCACCATTTCCCCTCCCCCCTAGAAGAAAGTTTCAAAAAATTGTGCTAAAAATTGAGATCATAATTGGGATATGCCCGAGCTTTCATTTGTCTTCTAAAAAGGCAATGATACTTTAGGGGCTAAAAAACACTACTCTTTCAAGATCTACAAGGGTCTGCATCATACTACATTCTAAGGTTTAAGGCCTAATGGATTCTTAAAGAGCTAACTGGTAGAGAGGTTAAAATTAGAAATTTGGAGCTTTTTACTATGGTCTAAGTCTCCATGCATTCCAAAATATCTACATGGCAACATTTATTGGTAGTTTTGGTGCCAAAGAAGTGAGACCTATCAACGTTGCATTACTTGCATCTATTCAACCCGTTGGCCATCATAGATAAGACCTTGGACTTTGGGTGAAACCAAAGTCAACAACTTGGTTTTTTAGATTCCTTATGCAATAATACAACAACAGTCAATGGATTCAAATGCTTCAAATGTTTAAGCGTTACATATTCAGTTTGACAAAACTTTTGGTGCCCACTATTAAGAAGAAAGACACCAAGTATTGTTTGGCAATTCTTGTGACTATGCGCATCGCCTGCACTTTGTTCAACCTCAGCCATGGTGTCAGCCTCCTAATCTACAACAAAATATTTGCTATTGGATGAAGTGCAATTTCCATCATACTCTGAGAAGTGGCGCATGCCATCGACGTGGTGTGGCGAGCAAAAATTAGTTTGTCATCTAGTCACAAAGTTGCTTCTACAGCCTCTACATTCCAAGAAGAGTATGGCTTCTTTGACGTTTTGGAAGCTATTGATGGTACACATGTAAGCATTTGTAAACCTTGTTTTGGGTTCATCGACTACTATTACTTCAAGTCTAGCGGCTACACAATCAATTGCTAGACTATCATGGACAATTCAATGAGGTTCATCGATTTGTAAGTAGAAATGCTCAAGTCCACAAACAACTCTTGAATGCTATGAAGGTCCACATTGTACTACTGTGGGTAGCATAACAATTTTGGGGATGCCATCCACTCCTTTTCTAGCTTCTCCCCACACTTGCTTGGCGATCCAAGGTACCTTCTTTTGTCCTAGCTAATGGTTCCACACCAACACCACAAAGACCTAGCCATCGCAAACAAACTCTATAATAAGAAATTGAGCTGGGACACGTTGTCATGGAGAATGTATTTGAGTGTGGTTCTTTTGGTCATGGTTTTGCGTAGGCCCACTACGATTGCAGTCATCTTCATTTATAATTTTCAACTACAATTTTTAGAATTTTGGGTGTATAATATATCATTGGAAAGGTAATTTTAAGCACTTTTCAATGGTATATTTTACGCCTTAAAATTCAAAAAAATTTAGTCAAAAATTGCAAAATTATTTGACTGTGATTGTGGTGGGCCTGTGCAAATTGTGACAAAGAACTGCTCTCAATTTTGAGTGGTTTATTTTTTACCATGTTTTGTTATAGTGCTTACTTGTGCACACATGCAAGCGTTCTTGAAGTAGCACAATGACTAATACAATTAGAACATTCACAATAATGTACTTTAGTGTGCCGTGTCCATAGTAATGAGTGACTAAAGAAGGCTTCTTCCAAAAATGCTTCTCACCCATGGCAATGGCCGAACCTCTCAACTATAGTTGGCAAACTCTTGGTCTTGCATGGGGATACTTGTTTGCACTCCCTTGGGTCGTCTCCATCATTGCCTTCTTTCGTTATTATGTACATGGTTTTTTTGTGAACAAATGTTGACTTGATGTTGGTGCAAGAATTTGATGCACTTTAACATCAACTTGATAGGTACTGTTCACGCAATGAATTCAAAACTTTCATTTTCCCTTCTTTATCGGCCCAAGTGCGTGCATAATGACGAGATGTGGCAAGTTCCAACAAGGGATGTGGCCAATGTACCACACACTTTGGAATAATTGTTGGCACTCTCGAAAATCAATTCT
Source organism: Antitrichia curtipendula (assembly GCA_951230915.1). Lineage (NCBI taxonomy): Eukaryota > Viridiplantae > Streptophyta > Bryopsida > Hypnales > Leucodontaceae > Antitrichia > Antitrichia curtipendula. The sequence goes on from OX579641.1 coordinate 1,849,322, forward strand.
AGTATCACATGTCCATGTGTTTGACAACTTCTATTTTTCTATGTGAGTTTGTGCAGATGTTAAAAGCATTGCCGTAATGTACCTCATGCTCGATTTTTTTATGCTACCTTTATATTTCTAACTCTATAGTGATGTTCTCTTGAATGCGTACTTGACTATATAGTGAACACGTTGTCTATGGACAAGGGAATGCTTACTTGTGTTGAAGCCCACATTTGAAATTTGAATTTTATGCTCCAACTGCAACCGCCAACACTTTGAGTTTGTAGATGATTGCCCACTACCATGCAATAGCATGGTAACAACAATGTCACAGGAGCATCATTTCGTGACTAAGAGTCCCTAAACTTTTTGAAAAAGGTATGCATTCATTTCTACCGTAGTTGACATTGTTAGGTTGATATGGTACATACTTAAACTGCCAATGGCGCTTCCTGTCGACGATGTGACGTAATCTCTGTTATAAAGGCGGTTTTCTATAATGTGAGATCTGCATCCAAAAAAAAGACAAACTCATGAGTTTCTGGAAATCACAACTTCCTTGGTGTCAACATTCAAATCACAACATGAAAAGTAGGCACAACAATATATATATGAAAAGGACTTGAAATAGCTCTCTCTGCTATCAATGTATGCAACTACATCTACTATTTGATCTATTGTCGCTTTGTGCATATGATGCAAAGAAGGTAGAATTTGTAACACTAGCAACCACCAAATAAGTTGTCCAAATTCATGTCTTCCATCGGAAGATGTTGTACGCATGAGCTGCATAGTATAGGCGTCCAATGAAGGAAATAACTACACTAATTTTCCGAGTGATTTTCTAATAAATTAACCGACATTACATGTTAATTGCGCATAGGATGACCATTTATCTATCACTTCTCTTTTTTGTCCAACATTTATGTTTTGGCTAAATCCGTTGCTACTTTAATTTGAGCCATTAACACCTATCTTAAAATATTTTGTCCTTGCCGCCAATTTCCAACACCGCTTTATATAGCTAGTAGTTGAACCTCTAACTAGGCTCAGGAATTACAAGTGGATGCTAGTGTGCAACCCCTTTCCTGTTATTGGATAGAGAGGCCTTTCCTTGGAAAAACGCAGAGATTCTAGTTGCAACTAGAGTTGATCCGGAAAATGAGGGATCATGTGATCAAATAAAATTATGCACATGCTCATCTAAACCCCATAATGTATCATAAAGTGCAAATAAAATATCACATGTTTGTACAAAGATAATAGAAGTTGCACATAAACCGCATAAATTCCCTTTTAAAAAGTATCCGCCACTAATATGAATGCCACTATTGCACAAAAACTTCAAATTGAGAGTATAATATCTATTTGGAAACACTAATATCTACAAATTCTTCAAATTTCAACTCAAAAGATCATATTGTCCGACTTTTATAGCCGGTCAAAGTTCTCTCTCTTCAAATCAAAAGCAGCCCCACACTACTTCGCTTCTAAGCTTATAACTTTTGCATCCTAATTCCAAATTAAAAAATTGATATCTCTTTAGAAATATAACAACTAAATACATACTCTAATCAAATCTTAAAGGCAAAAACTTCATCACCGAATAGTTATGAGTCCTCAAAAATTTGCCCTCTCACTTTATGACAATTATCCCTCTCTCACTCCATCAAACATAACTTTCACACAAAAATTACAAATTAAGTGCATAATAGGTTTTTAGAATTTTCAAAACAAGATAAAAAATCTCTCAAATTTTCATTGCAAAACTTACCATGTACAATTTTCTATGGCTCTCCAAAGACATGATTCTCCCAAGCTAACTATAAAGAGGAAGAAGAAGACCCTCCACCTCATCCTCCATCCCATCCACCTAAGCAAGTGGATTTTAGCCTCTAAAATGCCACACAAACCACAATTCATCTATTGGCCATCCCTTTTCCCCCATAACTCTATCCTTATCTCCTACTTGGCCTTCAAATTTTTTTAATTCCAAAAGAAAGATAAAACAAACTTCAACTTTCCATTTAACAACTTCAAATATACAAACAAAGTTTAAAACTCCTTTAAGTATAGAAGTAAAAGAACTAATGCCAAATAGTTGTCTAATAGAGGTTTAAAAAAATAGAGTCTATTCCATCTGGATCTTTAGACTCCCCCCCCCCAAACCTCTAGTTTGACAACAAATATATGTTTTTACATAATGTATGCATGTACAATGCGACACCGTCTTCCAAAAAGCAAGCTATAATGCCCCCTTTAGCACTAAGTGCAAAAGTACCTTTATTTATTTACATGACGATTCGGAATAAATGATTACTTTTAAAAAGTAGCATTTAAGTTTATCCAATTTTTAAAATTCTTCTCATAAATTATCACAATCTTATTTAAGTTACATCAATCTCACAAATTCATACTCCAATTTGAAACATTAAATTCAAACAATTCCTTTGCACAACCAACTAGAATTCAATGTGATAAATAATCGACCACAAACACAAACTCTCCTATCCAATTTGCTTCACAATAACTCTCATTTTCCAACTAGGTTATCAATGTACCATGTGTCGTTGTCACAATCAAAATAAAAGCAAAAGTAATTTTCTAATTTTTTTAACCCCTAAATGACCGTTTGTGTCCTCGAAGGACAATTTGGGTATGGGTAGGTTCCTATTGTCTCAATTTGTAGTGAATGTTCTTTAAACTTTTTGAAGACATGCAGCTCTACAAGAGCTTCATAGATATATCATTTTTATTTTAATCGATGCCCGGGAGCAAGAGTTATGGCACAATAAGTTGGAAACAAAGGTCTGCGGGCAGTACAAAAAAATCACAAATAGACAAAATAGTCTTACTTTTGAAATTTCCTAAAATCTTATGTTTTTGTCTATATGTGAAGCTTTGATTCATTCTATTTGGAACATGGATGAGAAAGTTATGGACAATCATGTTTTTTGGGCAATCTAAGCATCTTCTTGAAAAAAAACTTTTTGTCCAACTTTGAATGCTAATATCTTCCAATCTGTATAGTCAAATTTGATGAAATTTTTACATGATCTCAAACAATTTAATACAAGATTCTATGGTTAGATTCAAAAAAAGAATTGGTTTCCTTGGATGAATGTAGCAAAATTAGTAGTTTTGAGTGGTTTAGGACATAAAAGGCCTCGGTCTTCTAGGGATTAATTTATAAAAAATTCAAAATTCAAAATACTGAACATTGTAAGTCCAAACCCCACAAATTAAAGACTGTGCATCCTTCCTTGCAAAGAGCTTTCCAATGGTACCCAAACACAATTGGTTGGCGCAAAGTTTTGAAGATCTCATTGTGTCAAACAATCAAAACAAAACAAAACAAAACAACTTCATTTACAGTAGTTATAGATAAACTAGTGCGTCCTCTACTGTTGCCACAATCTAATAGAAATAATAGCAATTTTTAAATTTTTAAATTTTTAAAACCTCCAAATTTTGATATTTTTTTTTGCGGTTAGTCAAAACGCCACAAAACAAAGTCTATGCACCCTTCCTTGCAAAGAGATTTGATAAAACCAAGAATGCAACCAAGAGATGTATGGCAATCTGGTCCAAAAGACCTCACTATAACAAACAAAACAAATGACCTCATTTTTAAGGTATTGATTGATCAAACATTTTGAAGTTTTCTGCCTATCTGGAAAAAACATAGTACTCTTGGCTATAGTAAATGTTTATAAAAGGGGAAGAAACACCCAAAAGAGTAAAAATCCTTTAATCCAACACCTATCCAATCTATGGAATTCCAAAGAACCTAGTTCCCACAACAAGTAAGAGAACAACACTATTGTTTTAGCGATTTTCCCTCACCCAAAATTCAAACCTTGGAAGTCAACTCTCAAAACTTGTAGGATGCAATAGCACTTGAATCCCTCTTAATTTTGCCTATTGCACCCTCTCAAGCTCTGAAGTTTAATTTTTCTAAGAATACAAAAAGTAAAAGCAATCCGCAACACCACAATTACAATTTACTCAATAATTTGCAAAAAAATTGACCCTAAGTGAATAGTCCTTAGCTCCTTCCAACTTAGATTACAAGACTTTTGTCAAACTAAGCCCATCCAAATCAAGCACTCAAGGCCGCCAACAATATGGGACAAATTCCTATTAAACCCTCCAACCAAGCGTAACAACCCTTCAAATAATAAGGAACAAATGCCCTATTAACCAAGCCTAACAACTTTTCGGCTTCACAAATGTAATAAGATGCATATCTTTTAATTAATAGACAGACCACATCACGACAATGTGTACACTTATAAAATAATTTTTTCTTAAATGTAAATAAAAAAACAAAACTTCTTAGAACTACTAAAGTTTATTCCTAGAACAAAAACAACTTCTAAATTTCACAATACTAATAAAAATCCTATAAATTTAACATGGCAGGTAGAAGATGGTGATTAGGAACTACAAATATTTTTAAAATATATAAAATATATAGTCTATAGAGATTGCTATAAAAAAATATTAAAAAAAATTTAGTCAATGAGAGTTTTGGGGGAGTTTATAGGATACTGTAATGGAAAAACTAAACTTTCTATATTTAATTCTTCATTCACTATCTATGGAATAAGAACAAAGTAAAGCTCTAATAAATGAGACTCCAATTTACAAAAAATGATGTTATTGGTATGCTTATTTCCCTAAAAATCTATGTGTCAAGAATTGACAAATATTCCTTAACCCCTAAAAGCCCATTGTCCCTTCGGGGGACAAATGCGTTTTTGGGCAGGTACCTAGGGGCTGCAATTTTCTCCTGATTTTTTGAAACTTTTTTTGGAGGTAGAAAAGTTGATTAGCTACGTGGGAATATAATTTTTTTCACAACCGGTGCCTGGTAACAAAAGTTATGACCAAATAAGCTCAAAACAGGGGACGGGGGGCAGTGCGGGCAGCAAAAAAAAATTTCACTTTTTTATTTTTTATTTGTTTTTAGTGTTTTTTTCTCATAGATTATATTTTTGCCTATCTGGAAAGCTTTTATTCATTTCATTTGGATTTGTTATGAGAAAGTTATGGACATTCTTGTTTTTCGGGCAGTTAGACCATCTTTTTGAAAAAATAACTTGTAGGATTCATTTCTAAATGCAATTTTTCAAATTTTTCAATTTTTTTTTTTTTGCATGATTTAGTTTACTTGCTAGAACAATCTCACCATAGGGATTAGTGCATTTTAATTCCATCTAAAATATATAAATACTTTAGATTTTCCTTCTATCTCGTATCTACTTCTCCTTAACAATTTTTTTAATAATGAAAATTTTATTTTTTTTATTTTATTTTATTTAATTAGACGCTCAACTCAATTCTCCACTATAGATATTTAAAGCTCAAAACTCTGTAGTGCAAAAATTTTAAGTTAAAAATGTTCAAAGTCAAAAAATCCAGTCCCACAATGTGCTGAAAATTTTGTTTTTTTCACTTTAAACGTAGATATCTTGCAATCTGTGCGGTCAAGAATTCTGAAATTTTTTCCGCACATTCTCATACTAGTTAGGTGTAAGATCCTACGGTTAGATGTGCAAAAAAAACATTTTTAATTTTTTTCACTCTTTGCTAAAAAAGTGGCAGTTTTGGGTGTTTTTTGGCAGAAAAAAGGCCTTGGGCCTTTAGGGGTTAAGCTACCAATCTTCAACACTCTTTTAAAAAAAGGTCTATTAATCCCTAAAGGACAATGACCTTTTCCATCAAAAAATGCTCAAAACTGTCATTTCCATTGCAGAGAGAAAATAACTGTGAAATTTATTTATTTGTTGCATATTTAACAATAGGATTTTGCACTATATGAGTATAGAATGTGTGGAAGAAATTTCAATAACGTTGACTACTTAGATTGCAAGATAATTGTGTTTAAAGCAAAGACAACAAGCTTTTTTTACTTCTTGTTTGACGAGGGTTGCTATTATGTGAGCATAGGAGTGTGAGCCCATGAGCTTAGAATATTGCACACCTATGTTATAGGTATATATACTATAGAAACTATCTATGACTATAGGATATATATGTTACAAATATCCATATTATAGGTGTTTATGATACATACACCTTCTACAGTGTGTGGTATCTATATTATAGGTACCTATGTTGTAGGTTCAATGTTCACAAGCTCGCATTATTGGGCTCACATACTAACACCGTTTCTTGTGTGACTAGATTATAAGATTTTGAATTTTATTAACTTTAAATTATTGCACTATAGAATTTAAATTAAATTTTTTTTTATGTTGAAACTTTGAATTGAGAATTTAGGAAAAAATATTTGAAAAGCAAACTTGATTTTCATTCTTTACAAAAATTATTAAGTTGATTACAACTATCAATTATTTAGTTTTTTCTTCATTGATAACTATAATATGGAATTGAATTTCACTACTACCAATAGTGAAATTGTTCTAATAAGCATATTGAACCTTGCAAATCTTTTTATTTTGAGTTGTCAAAATTGAGTTCAATTACAAATCCAATGCATTCTTTTTTCAAAAATATGCAATGGTTGCCAACAAAACAAGAAGCTCCATAACTTAGCATCACTAATTCAAATAGATGAATCAAAGCATTATATGTAGACAAAACTATAATCTATGAGAAACAAAATTATATTCTATGAGAAACAAAATTTTTAAATTTTGTAGTTTTGTTTTATTGTCCTGCAAACTAAAAAGACCTTATTTAGGCACAAATCTTACTCACAACAATGATTGGAGTTAAACTTATATTCCCATAAAGCTAATGTGTGTTTCTTTCTTTAAAAAAAAGTTTCAAAAACTCATATCAAAAATTGAGGTTACATGAGCCTTTCCAAAATCCATTTTGTCCCTTGAGGGGACTTTGGTCTTTTAGGAATTAATCAAATTTCATTCAATTAAAAAAATTATTGATTGTACAATCTTGTTCTTAACTAGTATAAGGATCTCATATAAAAAATTTGGAGTTTGAAGACAATTTATGTGTGAGAACAAAGCTTGCAAAGTGGAATAAAATGTTTTTTACAAGATTGCTCAAAATTTTGACAATGTAGTTTGTCCTAGGCTTTGTCAGGCTCTTGAGACCCATAACTCAAGTTCCTTCGTAAGGAAGATTTAGGGACTTTAGATTTCAGTAGGGCCTTAAGTTAGGAAGAAGTCTGTAAATCTTCTTGTCCAAGTTGGGGCCCGAAATCCAAAAAATGCATTATTTTTTTTTGTCAATCAATGGATCAATTTCATAAAAATAAAAATTTCTTGGACATTTGTTTATTTACCTAATCTCACACAAAATGAGGATGAGAAAACAAATTCCACCATTACTTCATTTTAGAAGTCCAAATTTCTTTTAAATGGTTTTGGCTTACAAGGAGATTTATAGATTAAAGGTCCTTGGGATCCGTATGTCCATTCCAGTGTTTAGGAAAAAACGATGGCTTGTTTGAAATTAGTGAGTGGGAAAAAAAAAAATTGCAATTTGAAAATATGAACACAAATGCGGTGAAAAAATCTATAAAATTTCTATTAAGAGTAAAAATAGAAAAAACAATTGGACTCGATACTTGAAAAACAATTCAATATGAGAATTGAAGGAAATTAAAAATTGACTATAAAATTTCACAAACTTAAAATGTGATGTAGATCAATTTTGAATCTTCCACTTGTTACTTTATTACATCCCATCCACATGAGAAGGGCTAGGGAGGATTGACCCCCCTTATTGCCACATATTTTATCCTTGGAGAAAACAATGTAATTTTTTAATTAGCCCCCCATGTTAAATTTTGCAAATCTTAACATTCGATTTGCAATTAGAAGCTCCAAAATTATTGCGGCCCAAAATAGGAGGCAAGTTTATACATTTAAGGTAAAACAGCCCATTACGGACCTTTTACCCATTATGGACTCCTAGGAATGACCCCATTATGGTTTTCTTTTAATGAATTATGGTTTTCTTCCGGTGAATTAAATCTGTGCCAAAATCAATGGGTTAGGTATCCGGAATGGAGTAATTAGTAACCACAATAGGAACTTCCAGCTTTTTAGTGTTAATTCATTGTAGGAAGTGATTTTTTCAGGCCTTCTATTTTAGAAAATATTGTGAACACAATAGGTGAGTTAGATGAGTGTTATGGATATAATTTTTATTGGTTTTGGGGTAGTCTACATGCTCTTTTAGCCATGATGAGCAGAACACTTCAGAAATTTATAACAAATTCACACTTGATCGAAAAAATATAATTTCAATTGCTCTCACCATTTCTATCACTTGTCTTTATATGAAAAAAAAATTAAAAAATTCAGTAATGACATGAGGGCAAACCCCCCATTTGGTCCATAATGGGCTGTTTTACCTTACCCATGGCTAGGGACAAGCAAGGAGGGCGGTTCACCCTGGCCGCAATAAGGGGGTCCATCTTCCCTAACCTTTGGGAAGTTGAAGACCATCCATGCTGGCCACTGAAGGTCACACAGGCAAAACTCCAAAAGGTCCCCAATTTATGGGTGGAAAATCTTGTACCTGGGACACACACACGCGCAGTGCCAGACCCCCCTTACCATTCGGTCCAACCGAAGGCCCCACCCATGTCCCCCTCAAATTAGCCTGGAGTTGAAATTGTTGTGCCCTTGCACTCATGCACCCGAGTAGAGTAAGGTAAGGTACCGCCGCTCCCACCGATTTCCCCATTTCAGTCCCACTTCCCATGAAAACAAAAACAAAAACGCTTCCACTCAACTTACTTCCTAATCAACTGACTTGTGTTCTGATGATGAGTTGACAATGGTGCATTATTTTTCTGATGGAGGATGTGATTGCAGTTGACAACGTCCCATCGGTCCTGTTCGGTCCATCGGTCTCTCCGTGTTTTCTCGGCATTAGGGCCAAGCCAAGCCAAGCCAAGCCAAGCCAAGCCAAGCCAAGCATGCCTAAGTGATGATCACTCCTCTGAGGAAATCCTCCCTTTTTGACACTGCCACCAAGACTAGCTTAGAGGAAGCCCCCGCCCGGCCATCCATATGGAATACTTGCCTTACCAATTGGGCCCCTGTCAGATGGTCTGTCTGGGTCAGGAACTCAGGACTCAGGAGTAGAGGAGAGGAGAGTAAGGTATCCTTCCACTCCCCGGAGTCCCCGCCATCGCGAGGTTGGCCCCCGAGAAATAATGATCAGGTCGGTGTCACATCCTGTCTCGGAAGGGCCGCTGTGGAGATAACTATTGTGTTCCGTGTCACGTGCACTTTCGGGTCACACAGAGTAATTTTACAGAACATTATTCAGCAAGGGACCGCTGATTGGGACCGTGAGTGGCATGGAGATTCCATGCAAAAGGAAAAAAAAAAACCTGATATAGAATGTGAGCGGACAGTGTGAATTGACCTCCCCATTGCCCCGCAGTTTGCCTCTTAGGAAAACATTGGAAATTTTGTATTTGCAACAAGAGATAAAATTTGGAAATTTTGTATTTGCAACAAGAGATAAAATTTGGAAAATTTGGAGTTCATATTTGCAATCAGAGGCCCAAAATTAGTGAAGAGGAATATACAAGAATATGTGGCACCAAATGGGGTGGGTGGGTGGGAGGGGGTAATTTTTTACATTTATCCTTAGGTGGAGCAATGAGGGGAGGGAATCCTCCCTAGCCATAACCCTTTAATCCTTGAGGTCACCCTTTAGGTCCCAAGGAACCAAAAAAATAGTGTATGGAGTGTAAAATACATAAATAATTCTCAATCTAAGAGGAATCGAGAATTGGTTAGGAAACAAAGGATACTAATTTATTGGATACTAATAATGAATGGGAACAATTAGACCTAGAAAATACAATTGCATGCAACAATTACATATATTTTTATACATGCATGTCTATTAGTCTATATTTAATATGTGGAAAGAAGTGCAAATGATGTGTCTCTTATATATCTTGAATAGCATTAGCATATTTTGGGGGTGGGGGACAATTAGACTTGTAAAATATAATTGCATGCAAGAATTATGTATATTTATACACATGCATGTCTACTAGTCTCTATATAATACATGAAAAGAAGTGCAAAAGATGTGTTTCTTATGCATCTTGAATAGCATTAGGGGGGGAGGGGGGGAGTGGCCAACACAAAGATGGCACAAGTGGATAGGCACTTTCTAGAACAAAGGTTGACACAAAGAAATGTGGAATATATTACTACCTACAACAATGTATTATGTACTTTCATGTATTGTGGTCAATTATATGTTTTTTCTACATCTTTTTCCATCTTAGCTTCAACTACCTTCGTGTATGAGTTGGTTGTTTAAGAGCATCTATATATATATGCTTGCCAAGTTAGATGCACTAAAAGTTTACATCTATTTTTGAAGAGTCCTAAATTTTTTTGTTCCCTACCTTTACTAACCAATGGTGCTCCATAAATAGTCAATTGATCAACCACCAAGTGGAATATAGGATAAAGCTTGTGAAATTTAGAATTGAAGGATAATTGCTTGATACACTATGATTGAATGCCATGGAAATCCTTTGAGGGACCAAGAGTTATTATCTGATCCCAATTTGGCAAGTGCTAGCCCTATTGAGGGACATGGTGCAAATGCTCTACAAAAAAACAAAAACTAAACTTGTATCAGTTTTGATTCAACGATTTTACGTATGCCCAATCCCTATGTCAAGTGTTTCTCATATGTAGCATGTATTTTCACCTATTGAAGGTGTTTTTTCCAGTGTTGATTGCTTTGTGGATATTTTATAGGACTACTAGAGTTGCAAGCTTGTGTTTGTGCATTTTTCTTATATTATAGTCAACAATATTGTATACATTGCCAAAAAATTCTAAGCTCTTGCAATATTAATGGTGGATCATTCTACTTTTTTGCATAAACACTGTCTACCATTCATTTTCTAATCAATCAACATGGTTACATTTTCAATTTAGGCTCCTTTGTCATGAAAAATCCCACATCTTATAAAGATTTTGTCTACATTGTTGTTCTTGTTAAAATAGCTTTTGGACCTATAAGATTAAGAACAATTGAATGTTTTTATGGACTTAGGAATACAAAATCAATTGTGAATGGATTTAAAAAAATTATAATACAAAGTACATACCATCTTTGCAAGGAATGCCAGAATAGGGAGTGAAAAGTCTAATTGGATGCCTAGATGAAAAGTTATCATGCCTTGTGAAAATGAGGTACTTTAGGCAATTTAGATAGCTTACGTTAAAACCCTCATGTACTTTTGATTTTTTTTTGGTTTGTATATAACGAAATGGACATAATATACAATTTTAAGAAATTAATTCAAAAATATCTCTTTCCAAGAGGAGCTAGTCATGATTGCTCCTACCACACAATTTTGGGAAAAAACAACACTTTCTTCTTACTTCAAACAATGTATATTGTAATTTATGTGGTCAAAGACTTTTAATTTTTTAAATGTATGTTAAGTGTTTGACTTTATGTTTTCACCATATGAATTATTTTTAAATCTTCAATGCACAATAAATGATTAAAAAAAATGACTAGTATATTGCCAATTTACTTTTAACTCCACGTCTTGCAAGGTAATTTAGAGTGTGGTAGGCCCTTTATCCATTTTTTATATTTTGCATGCATATACTTGACAAGATACAATACGTAATGATGTAGAGTCTCAATTGTCCGTAGAGCAAAAATCTCACTCTAGACCATGTTTAGAAAGGATACAGAAAATATCTCCAAACTTCAAACATTATAATCTTGCAGTCTTTTTCTTGCACATTGCCTTAATGGTCTCTTATACTATTATATTGTTAGAGTTCATAAAAACATTATAATTTCCAAATTTGGTTGATATAATAAAATAAAAAAATTATATAATCCATTTTAAAAAATATCACCCTTTAGCGGTTGTTCCCTAAAGTGCTAAGACTAGTTTTATAAATGACCACCACTCCAAAATTGTCATTTCTAGTGTAACAAGAAAAAATAAAATAAAATAAATAATTTTGTCGCATATCCAACAATAGATGCTTATATTGGACTATATTGAGATACATGGGGGGGGGGGGGGGGGAATCATAAACTTTGACAACGTGGACTGTAAGATATTTGCATTTCAAGCAAAGAAAAGTGTATATTTTTGCACCTTACCATACTCAATTATACTACTTTCTCATCACTAATGCAAATGGGATGAATCCAATCTTTCAACATAAAGAAAACCTACTCTATAAGAAGAAGGAATAAATTTTGTTTTATTTGGAACTTTGGAGTTTTAGCCCTTTGAATTAAATGGCTCAAAAATACCATCTCACAAAATGAATTTACACAAACATGATGGATGCTTTATTACTTGGGAGGTGTGTGTCAAGTTACGAAAGCACTCACCCTCTGGAGTCTTACATGACATTGTTAACCAACGCCAGGGGGTCCCTTTTACTTCCACAGAAAGTGGGAGCCTCAACATGGTAATTTTTTGGCCAATCAATGACACTCTCTTGCAACTATCCACTCAACCAAGGATACTTGTGTTGCAACTTCCTAGCGAGTCAATGTTTTTCTATAGATTATAACTCGAAGTTCACTCCAAAACACATAGGGAGGCAGTATTCTTCCCTTTGAGAAGAATGGTTTAGGGCCAACTTATATGCGAGTCCAGTGGGCAAGTTTACAACTAATTCAAGCAAGAAGACAGAAGCGGCTTCACCGATTGTCTTGCCCAAGTGGGCAAGCGGGGAAAAGAGGAGTTGAAATTTCACCAATATCAGTAGACACCTTCAATGGTGGGGACTAGTGGATCTAATACGTGTGAATTTCCAATTGTATCCCTCTCCACCCACCAGGTCCTCATGAAAGTACAATGACTATTTTTCCTTATGTTTGATACATGAAAGGAGCCCCTTAGCCTCATTAACGATGTTATGTCCCGCCACGGTGGACACCTTCCCTTCTTCTAGAAGTTGGAGCGTGAAAAGGACTTCATCATAATGACGGACGCGGGGGCACATCCCCGATTTATTATCCCTCGTGGTGCCCACACCCAGACACTGGAGCCCACTTGGAGTTGGGAGGCCCACTGCGTGACAAAAAGCCCAAACTGAAGCTGATCAACATGGCATGCACTATGGGCTATGGGCTAACCTAATAACCCCACCCCACCCCACCCCACCCCACCCCACCGGACCGGACCCGACCCAAAGGATTGCAGGATCTGGGGAATGCATTTTCTGAGGGCAGATAATGCTGCTGCTGGAATGGTTTGCAGGTCCTGGGGAACCGGGAAGTGGGAGCGCAAGCCCCCCACCCGCTCGCTTGCTTGCTTGGGAGAGGCTGGGCCCACCCCCAGGGCCCCGCCCCGCCCCGCCCCGCCCTCAAGTGGTTGCTGGAAGGCCGGGGCAAGAGGATCTGGGCAAGGAGGCCTTTATGCCTCCTGTCTTGCCTTGGGACAAAACCAACAATGGGAGTAGGCCGGTGGGATTTGACCCGGCCTCGGGGACGGGGACGAAAGGGGCACTCGAGTAGGGGATGATAAGGGGAACACCCCCCTAGCAGTCTAGCAGGCTAGCCCTCTAGCAGGAGAAGGAATAAAGGGAACGCACTAACTAGGCCCAACAGAGGTACGTGCAGCAGTCTTCGTCCAACTTATCGACATGCTCGTGTAGAATGGTGCTGAATGGAATTGAATGGAATTGAATGGAATTACGTTAACTTACGTGGAGGACTTCTTCTTCTTCTTGGGGCTGGACCGACCCAATCTGTCCCTTTGTGGCATGTTCAAGGCACTTCATTCAAGGCAGGCAAGAAACAAATGAGCATACAAACCCCCAACCTGCCTCCCATCAATGTGCAATGTACGAAGCTACTGTACAGTACGGGGACGGGATCCCCTGATGCCTCATGTACCCCATGTTGCCCCTCCTTGTGAATACCAGAAGCGTACGACAGGGTCGGCACCTGTGCCCGTTTTTTTTTCACACCCAGAGACATAAAACGGTTCCCCGGATGCTATAAATAGAATTGTCTTGGTTTCCAATATTCTTTTATTTCTCCACATACAACTTTCTTTTGTTTTTTGTTTTTTGAAAAAAAAAATCATTATCCTAAAATTTTGGAATCTATTTCTGGAATTATTTTCCATCGGCCTTGCCCTACAACTCTTGTACATACATACATACATACATACATACATACATACATACATACATACATACATACATACATACATACATACATACATACATACATACATACATACATACATACATACATACAACAACTCATCCATTCATACACTTTTTTAGGGGGGGGATACACTTGTTTGGCCTCCAATTAGCAGTGATGTGTCCATGAATTGGCAAAGCGTTGGTGGTCATAGGATGTTGGAATGGATAAGAAGTTGTCTTTTGTAACTCCAATTGCTCTACAACCTCACACTTTTAGAATGTATAAGCAAACTCGTTCATAATTATAATAAATTAATCTTAATAACCTTTGGGGAAAGGAGAGGTGTGAAAATCAATGTAATAAATTTGGAAAATTTAAAGTTGTATAGGAAGTCAAAATTGATTGACTTTTTCATTAAAATATTATAATTATTTTAAATTTCCTACTCAAAAAATAATATTGAATCTCAAGTAAGACTTGCATATTATAACAATTAATGTTATAAACTCTAAATACAACCCATTCATACTTATTAAATATAATTTTCTAGTTTTCTCACCAACATTTAAAGTCAATTTGAAATTAATTTTTAAACATCATAATATTTCAATAGAAATTATAATATCATTATAATTAATGACATTTACATGATTTCATTGATTTCAAGCATTTGATATAGAAAATAATAGTAATTGAGAAATTTTAACTATAACAATTTGTTGAAGAAAAAACAATCAATACCTTATTTTGGAGAATAAACAACTAATTATATTTGTAAGCTAAAATACATTTGCAAATAGTACCAATTTTATATAGTAATCTTCAATAGGATTAAAAGTTTTCTATAATAGGCCTATACGTATTTTTGCCTTAAATGCTAAATATATATTTGAAAGAG
>OX579641.1:1864543-2085862 GCA_951230915.1 Antitrichia curtipendula
TATTTTTTTAAAAACAATTTTCAGTATTTTTTCAGTATATTTTTGAGCACATGTAACTATAGAATCTTATAGTACATTAGCTTGAAAAGATGTGGAATTTTCTTTTGAAATTTTCCCCATGTAGATTGCAAGATATTAGTGTTTGAAGTGATAAAAATCTTTGGGGGGCCTGCAAAAACCCGGACAGTTGCACTTCACCAGCTCACATTTGTATGAAAAAATGTCCAAAATGGTAGTTACTCTTTGGATTCATTCTTCAGGGCATGTTGGCTACATACTCAAAATTTCACATCATTTGGAATTGTACAACATATAAGAAAAAAATAATAAGTAGAGAGAAATAGAGAATGATTCAGAATACTGAATTGTTGAGAATTTAGTACCGGAATTGAAAAATGCCAATCCCAATGGTTGCAATGTTGTAATAGACATTCTACATCCTATGATTTTAATTTTTTCAAAAAATAAAGGACTTCAAAGTTTATTTAAGAATAGAGAATCCATAACTGCCCGCAAACTAAAACTCCTCATAACTTTTGACTCATTGATCAAAATGGAATGATTCAAAGCTTTCCACACACACACAATATATATATATATATATATAACACTTTAGAAAATCAATTTCAAGTTTTTTGTTTTTGGAGAAATTTATTTTTTTAATCTGTCCAGAAAGCTCATTTACGAAAAACATTAACATATTAGGCCATAACTTTTGATTCGTATTTCCAAATGTCATGAATTTTTGTGCACATACAAGATATTCTTTGTCCCCACCTTCTATTAAAATTTGGGCCAAAAACATAAAAATCTCCAATCACATGTGTCTGTCCAAAATTGCTATGTTGCCAAATCTAGTTGGCTGGTCCTTCAAGGGTTAAAAATGCAATCAAGCAAAATGCATGGTATGGTCAATCTAATCTTGAACAATGATTCCATACAAGCAAATGCACTTTGAATATAAGTGTGCACATTTGTTGAATATACAAGTTTAAAAAACTAAATTAAAAAAATGTAGCAACACTATAACTATATAATTATAATGAAAAATGAAATAAATTATGTGAAAATTTCAACTATATATCAGCTACAAAATAAAATTTCAAAATTGATTATTTTAAAGATTTTGAATTTCAAAATAATCCATTTTAAAATTAGTTTGGCCAATTTCAATCCAAAATTTGATTGTAAAAATTGTCCATATTTCTGAATTTTAAAATTATTTTTATAAATTTTAATTATATAAAAAATCCCTCCAAAAAAAACATCAATTTAAAAATATATATAGAAAAACAATTCAAATATAATAAGTATACATCAAAATTCAATTTTAAAATAATTTAAATTTATTAATTCAATTAAGACAATTTTAATTTATTTTTAACTTCTTAATTATCTCATATTTGAATGTATGAAAAAATGGTAGCTCTAAATTCATTGAAACCCTCATTTCATAAAATTTGAAGTACACTTTTGCAAATGAAATGTGTATTGTTTTCAAAGAATTATCTTTTTGTAATAACTCGATCATCATTTTATAAGGTTTTGAATGATGAAAACACAATCTTGACATTTCAAGACCACCTAAAATTAATCATACATCAAGATTAATTTTCAATATATGTCCATGATTTTTTTGAAATCTCAAAATTGAACATTTGGTGTTGTCCCTTGAAAAGATGCAAGGAAGTATTTTCCTACATTTCTTCCCCCTCTTCTTGCAAAAATCCAAAGCCATTGATGTGCACTAAATTTTTTTATCCCCCTTCCTATGCCATTGATCTGAATTGCACCAAAATACTAAAATAAAATAAGATGTGAGTATTGAAGGAGGCCAAATGGAAAAAAAAATGTGGTGGATCATGTTTGGGAGAATGTGAAATATTGGTGGTAGAGTGTCTCATTGTGCAATGAAGCCTATGTGCTTGCCAGCAAAATAATTGTCTTTAGAAGAGGTTTCCTTCTCATACTTTTGACTTCTTTGGGTGATCTTTCCTAAGTAAGTATTTTTGGATAGGTTATCTCTCCTTGAAAGCAATATTTGAAGTTTTCTATCTTTAACTGCCAATTTTAATGTAACATGTTGAGTCCTATGATCTACTATTTTTTTTTATTGTGCAACATGACTAAATTCTCAATGGAAAGAGACGATGCAAAATACATAAAGTGAAAGATGAAATAGAGCACCTCAAGGATTCTTGTAAGTCTTCAACTATTTGCTTATATAGGAACCAACTAAGGTAAACCATCCCATTGCGGTCAGAATTTGAGTAGGCCCCATTGTGGTCAAAATGTTAATGGTGGTGTACATTTGAGTTCTCAAATGTACACCACCATTAATATTTTGACCACAATGGGATGGTCTCAAATTCTGACTCCATTGAGATGGTTTACCTTACATGTTCTTGTGTATTCCACTTGAAATTCAATCATTTTGATAATATTTTCAAAGGTAGTCCCATTGTTCCCTCGGGGGACAAAATGGATTTCTAGTAGGCTCCTACGATCTCAATATTTATTGAGATTCTCTAAAAAAATTTATGAAGAAAGAAAATTCATTAGCTTTCCAAAAATATAATTTTTAGTTCAATTGGAGCTCGCGAGTAAAAAATTATGGTACAAAAAGCCCTTTTATTTGGTTTGGCAGGCATAAAAAAAACTTCAAAAAATCTGAATGATTTTTTTCTTTTCTTTTTAGATTTTTATGTACATAGAGAACTTTTATTTATTTACATTGAAAGATTTGATTTATTCCATTCGAATTTGTTATGTGAAAGTTAACCTCTAAAGGACCAAACACCATTTTTTGACAACATAGTGATTTGGGGCAGTTCAATAAGACCGGAATTTATATTTTTTTTCTTTGAAATTTCCACACAAGATGTGCCTGAGGAATAGCTTTAAGGCCCAACAATTTTCATAACTTTTGACTGCGTGGTTAAAAAGCTATTGCATGATATGTCATTTTCATTGGTCGGTGGATAGCTGAAAAAATCACTGTTTTTTTAAAATAAAAATTTGAAATTGGTTCTTTAGATTTATATATACGTGCAAAGCTTTTAATCATTCCATTTTGATTAATGAAATGAAAATTATGAGGAGTTTTAGTTTGAGAGTAGTTATGGAATCTCTACTCTAAGATAAACTTTGAAGTCCTTTATTTGACTCAATTTTCAATATTTTTGAAAACAAACAAAATATTCGGTGTAGATTGTTTATTACAACATTACAACCGTTGGGATTGACATTTTTCATTTCCATATTTAATTTCTTAGCAATTTAGTGTTTTGAACATTCTCTACCTCTTTCTACTTATCATTTTTTTCCTATATGTTTTACAATCCCAAATGATCTAAAAAATTTCAAGCATGTAGTCAACTTGCCTTGAAGAATGAATCCAAAGAGTAATCACCATTTTGGACATTTTTTCATACAAATGTGACCTTGTGAAGTGCAGCTGCCCGGATTTTCACAAGGACAAAAAAAGTTTTTTGTCAATTTGAACGCTATCATCTTGCAATCCACATGGTGTAAATTTCTGAAATTTTTTCCAGAACTTCTCAAACTAGTTTAATACATGATCCTACGGTTGTATTTTCTTAGAAGTGTATTTTTTCTAAAATTTGGTACTTGTATTAGAAATAGCAATTTTGGAGCGGTTGTGGTGAAAACACAGTCTGACTTTTAGGGGTTAAAGACATTCTTGTTTTTTGGACAATTAGAGCATCTTCTTGAAAAAATAACATTTAAGATTCATTTTTTACCTCAATTTTCACAATGTAAAAAAATAAAAAAGTTTCATGATGTTAAAATCTCTTGCTAGAACAATCTGACCATTGAGATTAGTGTATTTCAATTCCATCTTAGAGCTATTAACAATTTAGATTTTCATTCAATCTTGAACTCACTTGAGTAAAAAATTTAAGTGTGTATTTATTTGTTTTTAATTCTTGGACCCTCAATTCAATTCTTTATTATATAAAATTAGAAATTCAAAATCAATAGAGAAAAAATTATAAGTTATGAAGGTTCAAAGCCAAAAAATGTAGTTGAGCAAGGTGCAAAAAAACTTGTTTCCTTCACTTTAAACGTAAATGTCTTGCAATTTATACAGTTAAAGATTATGAAATTTCTTCCACACAATTTTTTACTAGTCTAATACTAGTCTTCCTATTGTTAGATATACAAAAAAAACATTTTTAAAATTATTTTTTTCTTTTCTTTAGATATGGGAGTTTTGAGCAGTTTTTGATGGAAAAGAGGGCTTGGGACTTTAAGGGTTAATGATTTCTATTTCACCTATTTTTGTATTTTTGAATGTTTTTTTCTTCATATGCAGAAAATCTCAAAAGTCGGAGGGGACAAAAAAGGAAATATGAGATTGAAGAAAAAATTGTTGAAGAGATTAGGGTTTAGAATTGAATGTAAAAGTTGTACATTCAATGGAAAAATGGGTAGTGTATTCTTTTCAAAATTTATATAAAATTTTTACAACCACCAAAAAATTGACACATGTATCCTTCTTATAAATCATGTAAGTTTTCTTTTATAATTTTTGACATGGTTTGTTACTATCACTATCACCTCAAAAGAGGCACTAACTGCTTGAAGACTAAAGCATTTGGTACATTAGAGCACAAAATTTGGTACCTCCTACCATGCATTCACTTGATCCTAAAGACAAAGCCTCTCGTGTACAAGTAGCAAGAAGACGTCCATGAGCAAGAAACACTTGTCCTATTATTTTGTCCACTTGTCCTTAGACAAGTGGTTTTTTGCTCATAACTTTTGCGTTCTACATCAAATTTAAGTGAAATTTGAAATGAAGGTACATGTGATGGTTGTAAGCATTGAGTATTTTTGAATTTTTTTTAGACTATATATATATCCCCCTTTGATTAGATGTCTACCTTAGCCATTAAGGGGTGTGTGTGGTGTGTAGTAGTATTTTTTATCCAAAAATGCAAAGTTGAAGCTCAAAATTAGGATGCAAAGACTTCTATTAAAGTTACACAAGCCGACAAAGAAATTTTATAAAAATAATAAACTATTCACCTTCCACATGTGCTCAAAACGCACTACCTTTGCACAAGTGCAAAAAACACATTATCTTTTTGCAAAGATGAAAATGGTTGAAAAAGAGCATCTTTAAGTTAAAAAACATGATAATTTTATTGAATTTTGTAGATTTTTTACTATTTCCTAAAAATCAAGTATAAAAATGTCCATTTTTTTGATATTTTCCATTGTGTTTTTTTGTGCATAAACTTTAGAAATAAAGTTTTCTAGGTTTGAATTTTTAGAGACATACTATTTACAATGCTTTACAAATTATCCATATTTTATATCATTTGAAAAAGACTATTCCAAAAATCACAATACACATTGAAATAGGTTGCTTTGAGCCAAAAACAACAAGTGTTTCTTGCAATGACCCCACGTGCAATAATTCTCCATCAAATCTGTAGTGCAATTTCATCCTTACCAAATTTCAAAGAGTAAATTTTTTTTTCTTTTTTAATGTTCTCACTATTTTTAATAATTAAACTAATTTTCCTTTATACTATATCATTTATTTAAAATTTTGATGCAGTTGAATCTATTTAGTATTAAATCCTACATAGTATTGCATTCTTTAGAATCCAGATGTTCCTTCTTGACTTATATTTTCTTCAACAAACATATTGAGCTAGCTTCATTGTCATTGATTCGTTGTCATTGTACTTGCATAAATGCTCAATTTATATTGCAATGACACAATTTTATCCAAGGCAAGCAAGTACAATTGGATTCAAATGATGGATTACAATTTGAGATTGGGTGTGGGATTGAAATTGGAAATGGACAATCCAAATCATTTGATGGATCGTAATTCTAGATTGAAAATGGGAATGAACAATCTGAATCACTTTATGGATTGCAATTCCAGATTGGAAATGAAAATAGAAATGGAAATGGACAATCCAAATCAAGTTGTTTTTTTCATTTTCTAAGAAGTGCCAAAATGACGATATAAAATGTTTTAGTGGTGCTCCAAATTTCAACATTCATCCACATATTGAATAAAAAATATCACATTAGCAGGCATCACATGTCTATAATTTGATTTTCATCTACAATTTGGAGATTTCATCAAAGTATTTTCAGTATGAAATTTTTGGCAATTTCATCCCAATTTTTTTTGCCATTTTTTAGCCAGATTATTTCTGGTGCAATCAGGCACCAGAAAGCCAAAAAAAAGGCCCTAATCCAAATCACTTAATGAATCACAATCTTTGGATTGGAAATGGGAATGTATGAGTGCATGGGCCGTGTTTTTCTAAGTAAAGTGGGGCAGTGTCAACATCGTGTAGTGGTTTGGACATATTTTAGCTCCTTGATGCTACCAACATAATTGCAACTTGAATAGGCAATGGAAGTGGATGGGGTTCTAAAGGGTCAAGTCTTCAAGAGTGCAATGGGGACGAAGCAACATTTTTTTGTGGTTTGCCACTTTTGCTCACCATTGAAATATTGAATGGCAAAATTATGAACAAAGCATAAACGAAGACAATTTTAAAAGGATTTTTGAATGCCATTGTAAACAATTGTGAGGTTTTGGGAAGAATGAAATAAGAGAAGATGGACACATGAGAGAGTTGAATGGAAAAGGAGAGGAGTGAGAATTGTGGGTTAGAACTAAAAACAGTTGAAATTCTTTACAAGTGGTAAAGTAATCATATTTTACTTTTAGTATTTATCTATTATATTTTACATTTTTTTTACATTGACACCATTTCCTATGCTAAGCTATCTTTAATATTGAAAATAACTTTATATGGCTTTTATTTGTTGCAAAGTTTTACTTTTCATCAAATTTTTTTCAAGGGATTCAAATTTTTATAATATCACCCACATTAGATGTTTAAACGTTTCCAAAATCATTATTTACATAGATGGCGTGATAGACTTTTGATATCAATGAATGTTATTTTTTACAACTTTAAAGGGACACTCCATGTTTGAGTTTAATGCATCATTGTTGTGCATTAGTGCACCATTGTATCCAAAAAAAGAATTTTGGGTTTATAATTTTGTAATAGAAAAAACATATAGCAATATTCATTTAAATCTTATTCTTTCATCATTATCTATTAAAACCTTTATGTTTCTAATTAGTTTGATAACTTCTCCGTATTGAAATTTTGTTTATGTCAATTTTATTTTTTGGTGTGATTGTATACTTGCATGTGAAATGTTTTAGAAGTCTAAGTTTAATAGAGACCTACGATGGAAATGTAACCCTAATCCCATTTGTTCAACATGTGTTCAACATTTTAAAATTTTATTATTATAATTTCTAAGTTGTTTATAATTATCAACAAAAATTCTAACGTAGCAATCCAACATGGTTATTTGAAACCCTATTTTGAGCTAACACTACCTTTTGGTAGATTTTTGGCATTAAAAAAAGTAATAGAAGAAAAAATTATGCATTAAAAAAGTTTTAATTTGAGCAAAAAAAAGAGAAATTACAATTTATTGGCACACATAACAAAGTATAGAAAGGTGCAATAATTACAATTCTTCCAAGTAGTAAGCCAAATTGCATGTTGCTCATATTTGATCACAATATCAAGTGAAGAAAAGGGAATGCCAATATCAGGACAAATGAATAATCAATATTGGTTGCATGGGAGGGGATATTTTTGAATTCCATCTACATTGAACCATTGTTGTAGGTTAAAGTAGACAAATTGGACGTGCTTTGAGGTGTGCCAATAAGAAAAATAGCCACAATAGTACATATGAAATTATTAGTGCCAACCCTCAATACAAGCTTGGATTAAAGGATGCTCTTAGTATTAAAATGTTAAAGAAGTTGTTTCATCAAACACCTTTAATAACACATCTTCTCTAGCTTCTAAATCCATATGCGCTTGTGATGCAATTACCAAAGATATTTTCATTTATTTATTTTCATTCAACATCAAACAATATACTAGGGGGTTGTAAACTATAGTACTTGAGCTTTTTGCTCAACTTGAAAATGCCCATGATAAATGTGAATTGAAGATGGGATAGAAGACAAAATCGGAAGACTGAGGCTTCCCAAGCTACATGTCCACTCAAACAAAGCAAAATGAAAAAACTCCAAGAGCTCAAAATTGAGAAATTTACATCAAAAGACTACAAAATCCAATGTGTTGTGCTTGCTTAATTTGGAAAAATTCATTAATACCAAATGAGATAATTTTTTTATCTTTGTAATATACACCTTTACAAATATAAGGTTTGTATTTTTCTGTTCATATTAATAAAGATTTTTTATTTTTATTTTTTTAGTTAATTTTGATGTTTATAACTCTACTTTAGTTCTATAAGGGTTAATTAAAAAATCATAATTTTGTTATTTTTTTCTCAAATGTGAATTTTATACAAATTATGAAGGTAAATTTTTCTCAAATTTTTTATGATCATGAATGAATTGTGATAAAAAGACGTGAATTTTAGTCCAAATATTGAACTTTGAGAACAATTTTTTTTGAAGGTTTACGAACTTTGAGTGTTAGTTCTTTTCCATTTGTATAGATTCTTAGAACTTCACTATCAAAATATTCTATAGTTCAAAGGGCACAAGTATATTTGACTTCAAAAAGTAATATTTTTAGTTCAAGAAATGGTCTTTTGAAAATAACTTCAATCAGTTACAAGAATATCTTCAATAATCATCATAATTAGAATTTAGCATTTTGAACTTAATGAAAGAAAAATATTTTAATAAGCACAAATATTCAATCTAGAATCAATTTTGGAAAGAATTTTCAGTTTCTTGTTTCAAATATTATTGAAAAATACTAATTAGTTTGGTAGTCGATCTACTACTGTGGATATGATCTACAGATCCTGTTTTACAACTTTTGTTTAAAACTCTTCATCAAATTGTTCTTCAAAGTTGGGTTTTATAATTCATCTTTACATCTAAAAAATATTGAACTTCCTTTGCTCTTTACGGGATTAAGAAATTAAGTCAAAAGTCAAAGCATTTTGACAAAGATTGGTTAGTTTCATCCCCTTAGTATGACCCAAATCTGGGGCTAAACCTTGATAGCATAGATGGCAAGATATTTGCATTTAAAGTGAAAAAAAAAAAAGGTTTTCTTACACCATGCTCGACTAGATTCTTTGCACTACTAGTTTTGTTTTTTTAATTTTTTATAATAAAGAATTGAGTTGAAAATCCAAGAATGAAATTCAACAAAAAAATACTTAATTTTCACTCATTAAGAGATTGTTAAGTAGAAGTACATTCAAAATTCAAGGAAAAACTAAATTGTTAATGGCTGTAAGATGGAATTGAAACACAATAATCCCAATGGTGACATTATTCTAGCAAGCAAACTTCACCATGTCTAACAATATCTTCTGAAAAATTATAAAAATTGTATTCAAGAATGAATTCTATGAGTTATTTTTTCAAGAAGATGCTTAGATTGCCCAATAAACAAGATTGTCTATAACTTTCTCATCACTGGTCAAAATACAATTGTGAATCAAATGTAGTCAAAAATATAATCCTTGAGAATTTTTATTTTTATTTTTAAAGAAATTCAATTTTTTGTGATTTTTTTTGGGTTGCCCCTCAAGTTGCTTTTTGGACTTAGGGCAGCACAACATTTGCTTCTAAGCACCAATTTAGAAAAACAAAACTTTACTTCCCCAAAGCTAATCTGATTTCCTGTATTCATAAAAAGTTTCAAAAATCATGTCAAAACTTGAAATCACACAAGCCTACTTGACATCTTGAGAATCCCCCTCCATGGACTTTGGGACTTTAGGGATTAGAGCATCCCAACAAGGGGCATTCCCTATTCCTATCCAAATTGAAATTCATCCGAATAGGAAAGAAAATTCCCACCACGATCTCCTATCCTTCAATATTTAGGGAACTCAAAGTCACCATTCTCTCTATGTTTTGGGAAGAGCACCACTACATTAAGGGTTAAGTTGATGGGGGAAAGCTTTCCGTGTCTCTCTATTTGTTCTTTCTTCATCCACACACACGGAGATACTTGGCGGGGCTGCTCTTGATAACTCCTGTACGTCCGGTCCTCCCACGGCCAGGCCCACTACTCTCACTAGCAGAGTAGCAGTAGCAGTAGCATCCGTAGCAGTAGCATCCGTAGCAGGAGCAGGAGCAGGAGCAGGAGCAGCATCTCCGCTTCTGCTCGTAAATGCTGCTTGATTGGATCCTGGTGTTGAAAGGCGGGGTGGGTTCTTGGGCTCCAGGAGTCCAGGCAGCCCAGCCGAGTGCATTACTGCATTATGTGCTCCGTCGTCTGGAGCGGAGTCCAGCCTTCTGGAGCGGAGCAAGTCGAGCAGATCGATCAGGCCAGGGAAGTGGGCGCAGCACAATCTTGAACAGCTTTCTGGGCGCAATCTTGCACCTGAGGCCGGGCTTCTCTTGCAGCAGTCATTATGAGGAGAAGCATCTCAGACCATGCACCGCACCTCACTTGTCTTGTCAGAGACCCGAGGGGCAGGCAGGCACCTGCCTTCGATCAGACCCCCGGACGGACGGACGGACGGATGGACCGACCGACCGAACGGCCTTCCCTTCCCTTCCCTTCCCTTCCTGAACTTATTAAGAAGTTATTAACTTACCGTCCGTCCTTCCCTCCCTGAACTCCTTAAGTTAGTTCATTACAGCCGGCACCTTCACTTCAATATAAGTTACTTCCCTTCCATCCCTTCCGTCCCAGATGTTCATTTGGCTTCAGAAGCTCAGAACTCAGAAGATTCAGTCCTTCGGTCCTTCAAGTCCTTGCGTCCTTGCAATGCCTTCAAAGTGATGAAGGAAGGAGTAGAACCTTGGCTTCTTCGGAAAGTCAGTACCCTGCCCTGCCCTGCCCTGCCCTGCCCAGTCAACACTCCACAGCAGCCAGGCCAACAGCGCGCAGCTGCGGGGTCAATCTTGCACTGAATGTGAATCTCGGCCAACTGAAGCGAGCGACTGATCGAGACCCTCCATGGCTGAGTGGGCTGGGATGCACGACCCGGCCCGGAACTTCCCTTCCCTGCCCTTCCCTGCCCTGCTGCCGTTTGACTTTCCACATTCAGATCCCCAGCAATCTTCGCTGCTGCCACCCGCCCTTCAGTTGGCAGATAGTTGAACGAACCCTCTGCTGATTTCTGAGGCACTGCTTGCCAGACCCACCACGGTGAACCCCTGGGCACCATGTTCGGAAAATGACTTGTCTAAATTTATTAAAAACTTAATAAAAATTTAAACCCGGAAATAGCAATGGGAAGGGAGGGAAGGGGCCAGGGTTTCTTTTTTCATTTCTTTCAGGCAGTGCACAAAGCAAACTTCAATGGAGTGAGGAAGCTTTTTACATCCATGAAATGACCTAACCTTGCAATATGTGTATTAAAGTGTATTTATCCATCCAAAAAATAGAGCAATACCATCCCAAGGTTTGGTAGCATTTCGCAATCTCATTCATTGGAAAAGGAAGAATTTATTGTCAAATATTCCCTTGAAAAAAGTTCATCTCTTTTTTGCAAAATTTTGCTAAAAAACCCAAGGAACTGAAGGAAGGGCTTTGAGGGAAGAGAAGGAAACCCCAAGGGAACACATTGACCCGATTGGAGCCACAATTGGTGACTGGCCTACTTCAAGTAGTAGGAAAGAATCAATTTGGGGTCTATAAATGGATGAAAGAGATACATTCAATTGAAAATTTAGTTTAGTTTTCCAATCCATAGGATGAATTGCAAATAGATTTGGGAAGGGATCAGCCCCGAAAGCCTCTAAATGGTTACCCTCAAAACAACAAGAAATACGCCTATAGTGATCACAATGTTTTTCTAAGAAAATTAACAATATTTTAATAAAAATGAAATAATAGTGGTAAATACCACAATATTATTGTTGTACTTCAACTCATGTCTAGAAAAATTCAAATATAGCAGATATTAACCCCTAAAGTCCCATTAATTGTACAGGGGCCTAAATGCAACCTCGGGTAGGTTCATACAATCTCAATATTCATTGCCATTTCATGAAACTTTTTTTTAGAGCTAGGAAAATATATAAGCTTCATGGGAATATAATTATTTTAAATTTCAATTGGTGCCCAAGAACAAAAGTTATGGCACAATTAGCCAAAAATGGAGGTCGGCACACATCATTAAAAAAAAAATTAATTTTAAATTTAATGTTTAATTTTTTTTCTAAAATATTATATTTTTGTCTACATGTGAAGCTTTGATTCATTCTATTTGGACTAGTGATAAGAAAGTTATGAACAATCTTGTTTTGGGGGCAGTCTAAGCATCTTCTTCAAAAGATAACTCATACAATTCATTTTTTAATGCAATTTTCACATTTAAAAAAAATAAAAATTGTTTTACAAGTTAAATACGCTTGCTAGAATAATCTCACCGCTGGGATTATTATGTTTCAATTGCATATCAGAGTTATTAAGAATTTAGTCTTTCTTTCAATCATAGACTTACTTCTACTTAAAGAATGATAAAAAAAAATTGTAATTTTTCTTAATAGATTTTCAACTCAAAGTGTACACTGCAAAAAAATTCCACAAATGGCGGTCAAAGTCATCTAAAAGTGCATGCCAATTTATTTATTTATTTTTAAATTCCAACTTTGAAGGCTAATAGTCAAATATAATTCCTATGGTTAGATTTTTTTTTAAGTTATTTTTTCTGTTTTCTTGGGCAAATGCAATAGAAATGGCAGTTTTGAATGTGTTTTTATATTAAAAAAAATGGCCTTGGGACTTCACAGGTTAAGCTTTTGAGACGTTGTCTTCAAAATTTGCAACAATCACAATTTTTTGAAAATTTAAAACTTAAATAAGAAGTAGATTAGCAAAGCTACTAAATATTGTTTAAAGAATCATTCTTTTTGCAAGGTTGGAACTTA
Organism: Antitrichia curtipendula; assembly: GCA_951230915.1. NCBI lineage: Eukaryota > Viridiplantae > Streptophyta > Bryopsida > Hypnales > Leucodontaceae > Antitrichia > Antitrichia curtipendula. Next base: position 1,877,472 of record OX579641.1, read on the forward strand.
AACTTCATTCTACAAAAAATAAAATTCAATGTGATTAAATTGCACGCAATCATGACTTGTTGTTATTCTAGAAAAATACAAGCTGACACTAGTAGAGTAAGTCATTGAAAAACAATATACAACAATGACATCATTTGCTTGGCCTTTGGGTGAATAAAATAAACATTGCCTCCAATGGTTGTATCGCACGTTACAACTATCCACATCACAAATAGACTATTCAATTTACCATCTTCATTGCTTGAAGTGGCAAGGTATCAACAACAACCATGTTTATACATGATAGGGACACATGGCCGTTGCCACATAGGCTAGACATAGATGAATTATTGCCAAATCCGCTTGTACCCCCAACATCCCATTGGACCATGAGTTTGATGGAAACGTATGACAATGACCATATGGAAGGAAGATATATGGAATATTCTTTTTTTTACAAACCAAACAATTAATTTGCAAGTCTAAAGTACCAAGCATGTTGAGACCCAAATTCTTCTCTAATGCCTCTTCTCCACATGTCAAAATTGGCTTAATAGGAATCTATAAAGGTTTGTGTATTTGTAAAGCAATTTTGTGTGAATGGGTGTAAATGCTATAAATTGGGATATTTTCAAGTACCACATGTGAAAGGCAAGATTGGCAAGATTTGAGACATCGAGCACGTATGAGCTCTAATGCTTTGATTATATGCATTCATCAATGCACAATATAAAGTACGCACACTCATTAACCCCTAAAGTTCCATTGTCCCTTCGGAGGACAAAATCAATTTTGGACATGCTTCTTCTATCTCAATATTTGTTGTGATTTTTTCATTTGTTTTATGAAGATAGAAAAACACACTAGCTTACCAAAAATATTTCATCGTTGTCCAAGAGCAAAAGTTATGGCATAAAAAGCCCTTTTTTTAGTTTGGTGGGTAGAACAAAAACCTCAAAAGAATTTAAATAAAATAAAATCATATATATATATATATATATATATATATATATGGAAAGCTTTGATTTATTCTATTGCAATTTGTTATGTGAAAGTTATGGACAATCTTGTTTTCTCGGCAATTAGAGCATCTTCTTGAAAAAATAACTTGTAGGATTCATTTTTGAATTCAATTTATATAATTTAAAAAATAAATTACAAGGTTAAGATCTCTTATTAAAACAATCTCATAGTTGAAATGAGTGTGTTTCAATTCTATCTCATAACCATAAATGGTTTGGTTTTCCCTTCAATCTTGAACCTAGTTCTACTTTACAAATTTGTAGTGAGTAAAAACTAAGTGTGTGTTTTTTGAATTTTTTTCCTAGACTCTCAACTAAATTCTTTATCATATAAAATTAGAAATTCAAAATCAGTAGAGCAAAAATTATAAGTTATGAAGGATCAAAGCCAAAAAATGTAGTTGAGCAAAGTGCAACAAATCTTGTTTCCTTCACTTTAATCACAAATATCTTGAGATCTACATGGACAAAGTTTTTGAATTTCTTTCAAGCATTTTTACACTAGTCTAGTACAAGATCCTATGGTTAAATATGCAAAAATAAAAAAATAAAAAATAAAAAATAAAAAATAAATAAATTTTCTCCTTGCTATTGACATGTTAATTTTGAGTGGTTTTTGATCGAAAAAGTCCTTTGGGACTTTGGGGTGTCGTAGATCCTATTTCCAATTGTATCCCTATCTACATTTGTCCTATAATTCATCTCCCCCCGATGTTGGATTGATGGAAATAAGGAAGCAATTGCATTGAAGAACCACAATGGCTTTGCCTTACAAATTCTCAATGTAATATGATTCCAAATTGAATCAAAGTAATTTCTTTCTATGCATTCATCAATGATTTGCAATGCCAAATTACAATGTAGTGAAGGAACTAATGTATGCATATCCATCATGTACCCTCAACCCAATCGTGTCTCTATCTACATCTCTCTAATTGTCATACCCTCAACTCACTTGTGTCCCTATATCTACAATTGTACATAAAGATGCAATTGGAAATAATAAGTACAATAGAGATGCATACAATACCTCCCCAATGTTGGAATGTAGGGCAATTGTAGATAGGGACACAATTGGATTAAAGGTCCATGATGGGTATGACCTACGCTCCACTCCCCATAAGATAGTCTACTCTAAAGGTGTCTATGCTGAAAAAGCAATCATGACACATGGATACATTATACTTTCTTCAATGCACCAATAGTGTACATTCCAAGAAGGGGTCGCTTTAGAGACCACTGCGTTTCAGCTCCCAAATTCGTAACTGATTCCACCATTCGAGTCCAAAAAATATGAAACTCCTTTTCATATTTTCGATGGCAACTCCATTTTTCTTCCTCCGCAAATTGACTAAATATTGTTTGGCTTCCCCGAAAAGGCCATCAGCGCTGAAATGAGACGCTGTAAGAGCAGAGTGACTAGCTTATTATTCCCAATCCGAGTTCTTTCTCTTTCTCTCTCGGCTCCATTCATCAGTTCGTTCATCCCGGATTTGCTTTGCAATGCCCGGCCAATTCGACTGTAAGCTAGTGTGCACTGTGCAGTACTTTCGTCTGATTGATTTCCCCAGTGGGACGCTGGTCGAAGAAGAAGGCCGTTGGATGATCGCCCCTTGCAGATCGAGGACAAATCTTGACTGAGGAAGCAACCAAACATTCTCACCTACTGCATTAGTCCGGAGTCTGCAGTCCGGCCGGCCACCCAGAAGAAGGTCTGCACCTCTGCATTCTGCATTCTGCATGATATGATTCGAAGGTAACTTAGGGTGGGGTGTAGAACTGTAGACTTGTTGGAGTAACTTAATAAGGTAACTAAGGGAGGAGGAGGAGTGTTGTACTTGCTTCTGGCGGGGGCTAGCTAGCTAGAAGCAGCGTAAGCTCCTTAAGGTAGACCCTTTCAGAACTGAATATAAAACTTCCTGTAACTTCAATGGCGGAACATGTGCGCCTGCCTGCCTGCCTGGGCCCTGGCCTTCCGTCATCGATCAGTTGGACAGACAGGGCCTGAGTCTGATCGAGTCTGAGCCTGAGCCAGGTCGGGCCAGTCCACGGCCTCAAGGTCAAAGCCGGCCTTTCCTGGACCCACAATAATATTAAACAACCATCTGCAGAGATCTGCTCAGAGCGTCGCAGAGATTCACCCGCACTTATGAGCCGCTTTGGCATCTCCACACCAAGTCTAACTTAGGTCTACTGAAGCTTAGGGACCGACGGAAAGAGCCAGGGCCGATCGAGAGGGCTCCTCCGAACTCGGAAGCTACCGTAGGTGCAGTGATGAGCAGCTAGCGGATTGATTTCTCACTTGGCATCAATTAACTTCAGTTACAGCGAGACTTCATTAATGAGGAAGGCCGCCACGAGGCGGACGGGGCATCAAGCAGCAGTCACTTCCCCTCTTCGTCTCTTCGTCTCTTCCCCTTCCCTTCACACGGGAACTTGAAGCTGAAGTTCAAAGGAACGAAGGAGCTTGTGTGGGGGAACCGCAGCAGGGTTATTTTTTTCATTTTTAATGAAGTGCAAAAGTGGCAATATTGAATGTTATAGCGGTGCTCCAAATTTCAACATTCATCCACGTATTGGATATAAAATATCATATTAGCACATATCACATATCCATAATTCGATTTTCATCCATAATCTGACAATTTCATCCAAGATTTTTCAGTACCACTTTTTCCTATAGGCATGGTGCCAGGCCATAAAATTGCCAGAAAATAAAAAACTCTGAACCACAATTGCCATGGGTCTCGATTGATTTGTAGGATGAAAATTAGGGAATAAAATAGGGCAAGACATGTAGCATTGGATGGATAGGGTAACAATTTGCATGACTTTCACTTGGATGTTGTTTGAACATCCAAATCAAATATGGCACCATATATACGTGAAATATGTGAACATTGTGCAATCATGGAGACATGTACAAGGTGCAACGGTGATTCAAATTGGAGGTGCCATGTGTCAATTGATTTGACTCAATCTAGGCACGGTCAATGCCGAATACACAAAACACACCATGTTAGGGCCAGCATTTGGGCTTCCCTTAACCCCTAAAGTCCCAAGGCCTCTTTGCCATTAAAAAATCCCACTCAAAACTGACATTTCTATAGCAAAGAGCAAAAATTAATTAATTTGTTTTTGTGCACATCTAACTATAGGATCTTGTACTATACTAGTATAAATGTGTGGAAGAAATTTCACAAACTTTGCCCGTATAGATTGCAAGATATTTGCATTTAAAGTGAAGGAAACAAAAAAATTTGCACCTTACTCAACTACATTGTTTGGCTTTGAACCTTCATAACTTACAACTTTTGCTCTATTGATTTTGATTTTTGAATTTTATATGATAAAGAATTCAGTTGAAGGTCTAGGAAAAAAATTCAAAAAACACACACTTAGTTTTCACTCATTAAAAAAATATTAAATAGAAGTAGGTTAAAAATTGAAGGAAAATCTAAATTATTAATAGCTCTAAGATGGAATATAGATACACTAATCTCAACGGTGAAATTGTTCTAGCAAGAGATCTTAGCCTTGTGAAACCATTTTTTTCCAAAAAATGTGAAATTTTTTCCTTGAGTTTAGAAATGAATCCTACAAGTTATTTTTTCAAGAAGATGCTCTGATTGCCCTAAAAACAAGAGTGTCCATTAGTTTCACATAACAAATCCAAATGGAATAAATCAAATCTTTCAATGTATGTAAAAATATAATATACCCCCCCAGAATAATAATTTTTTATTTTAAGTTTTTTTGAAGGTTTGTTTATGCTCGCCAAACTTTAAAAGGGGCTTTTTGTACCATGATTTTTGTTCCCAAACTTTGATCAAACTAAAAATTATATTTTTGAAAATCTAATGAATTTTTATATCTTCACAACAGAAAAATCAGAAAATTACAACAAATATTGAGACCATAAGAGCCTGCCCCAAAATCCATTTTGTCCCTAGAGGGGACAATGGGACTTCAGGGGTCAAGGAGGGTGGAGGTGCTACAATTGTCTTTGAATGGGTGATCTAGCTTTTTGAAGTTCTTTCACTTTTCAAGTATTCTTGCATAAATTTCCCTTGAATGACAAATGAAAGGTGTAGTGGATCTATTTTGAAGAATTTAATATTTATCTATTTGCTGGAGGATGCTTTAGAGCCCAAACTAATTTAAGACCTCATATTTTAACTATCTTTCATTTCATAATGTTTATTTTGGACACTTGTTTGGATCAAAGCAAAGAGACAAAGTCGTAAGCATCGATGTTAGTATGTGAGCCTTGAGCACATATATAAGTAGATATCCTACAGCCATTGAAGGTGCTTATAATATAAACATCCATAATATAGGTATCTATAATATAGTTACATTGTAATCATGGAAAGTTTCTATAATATAGACACCTACAATATAGGTGTATAGTCTTCTAAGCTCCTAGGTTGACATAATAGCTACCCTTAGTTACAATTTAAGGGAAATACAATAATTTTGAGAGGGAAATAATAACTCCGACTATAATGGAAGATCTAGTTTGGAGATTGCAATAAAGGATCATGGTTTGGAATACAAAGCTACAATGCTAAGGCTTGATGCCAAATACATGTATGGGTAAATAAAACTAGTAGAAAAAACGTGTCTACAATAGTTCATTTATTTAAAATGTGGATATGTTTTCTATATTTTGGTGTTCATATTTTCCTTTGGCATTGTCGCTTGGTACTATTAGACATCATTTCTACTAGTGTAAACAATACAATCTAATTTTGATCTTGATCCTAGAACCATCTCATCTTCATTCTTTCATGAAATATAAACCTTGTAACATAATTCAAGTGTATAGTTGGCTTTGGATGTACCTATTATTAGAGTTTAAATATTCATTGTCAATTTATATAATGTTTGCAATACACAAGATAAAGGAACTTTGAACCTCTTCCAATTGCAAAAAAATCCAACAAGAATGAAGACAATTAAATAATTCAAACAACACTTAAATGTTTTTTTAGACAAATTTAGGTGCAATTACTTTAGCATCAAGGTAGAAGAAAAAAAAATTTCCTTTATAGGGGCTAACTCAATACTCTATTTGTTCAAAATCCTAACCAACACGTACTAAACTAAATTATATTATTTGTGAATGTGACATTGATTTATCAAAGTACAAAAAAAAGTGGATGCTTATATAGTATTGTGTTGCAATACTAAGTTTTCTCTAAAATAAAATATACAACATGGAAAAAGAATTGAGTTTCATATATTGCAAAATCAAAGGCTCTCACAAAGGCTTAGCACTACCAAAAAAATAACAATGGGGCACAAAGCAAGAGCACCCAAGTTTGGTGTTCCAACACCGCCTTTTTAATTTTATAGGGACATTTGAAAGAAAGTTTATAGCTTTATTCAATTTAATTCTCAAATTTCTTTAATTACATAAATATTTTATATTATTCTTGTTAAAACTAATTCCATTCTACCTACAAAATCCTCTCAATCTAGTTGTTGATGACTTTTGACCAGTTCTAGTAATTTAAATGGGTGGACTAACTAGACTAACTAGACTAACTAGTAAAATTTTACTAAAAAGACACGTGTTTTGAATAAATTCGTACTAAAAGTCTCCTAAAAAGGTCATTATTTAAAATCTGATCTCTAGGACTATACTTAAAACACCCCTTTCTCTTGTAGTGCAAAGAAGACATATTTTCTACTAGTGAGGATTCAACTAATTGAATAGCTTTAAGAAAAAAGTAAGTGGCAAATGATGTCACTAAAAGTTGAAGGAATCAAGTCTAACAAGCTAAAAATTGTTAAGATGAACTACACGTCACTTGCATTAAAATGTTGCAATCAAGAATGTTAAGAGACATGTCACCTACTTCAATGTATTTTGGAATGATATGAAAAAGACCTAGAATAGACTAAGTTATTTATTCTTTTAAAGATAGATGTCACCATCTATGACAACATGATAGTAAATTTATCTCCTAGAAGAGAATCGTCATTCATAAAAAAAAGCTCTTAGTTAATAATTTGACCATTTTTGTTCAAGAAATGACTATTATGTGGATGCCTTGTGTCAAAGATAATCAAAAGGTAGTAAAAGACTAACTGACGTCCTATAAAGCTACATATTTGTCACTCAAAGATGAAAACTTGATTTAACTTACTTGAATACCTACAATGAATTTTCATTGACTAGTTCAAGACATATAATGCTTGTAGCATTGTGTAGATTTTATCCAAGACAAACGTATCCTAATTTGAGTCAACTTGTATTTTATGCATTGTTCAAAATACTTTGTAATCTCAAACTAAAGTTTTAGTTGACCTCAAACCCACTTTCTTGCTTCTTGTGAAAGAAATGAAGTGACACTAAGTATTGTTTATGAAGTGAATTGTATAAAGAAATACAAAGTAAAACTTCAAGGTTGTCATAGTGGACGGACGTTCGGTTTGCCCGTCCGATGTGGTCAACACTAAGTTGACTTTCTGCCATTGAAAATACAGGTGATGTGGCTGCCACTTTGACGCCACCTGGCTGCCAAGTAGGATTTAGGGCACAAACGTCACCGGTAGGGGCGCAGACGGAAGCCAAAGCGGGGACGAGACTATGTCGGGGCGCGGACGTTAGACAGGGCGCGGACGGAAGTCAGGGCGCGGACGTTTTTTGCTAGAACAGTCTCACCATTGGAATTAACGCTATTTCATTTCAGTTTTGCGACTCCAATTTTAACAATCTTGGGGCGTGTAATATACCATTGGAAAGGTATTGAAAATACCTTTCCAATGGTATATTACACGCCCCAAGATTGTTAAAATTGAAGTCGCAAATCCCCAAAGAAGGTTGTTGCCAAAACAAATTCTGCAGGGACAGCTGCTAATGCATCGGCGAGAACGCATGAGTGCCAAGTTTCCTTGGAAGAGGCTTTGCTAAAACTTGGACCTTGAGGTAGATGGGATTTTTCCGTATGGGCACGAACGCTTGTATAGGCAAAGATGCTAGGGCGGGGACACTAAGGCTGGACGGGAACACTTGGGCGGGGACGTTGTGACTAGGCGGGGACACTATTTCATTCCAGTTTTGCGACAACAATTTTGAGAATCTCGAAGCGTGTGATATACCATTAGAAAGGTCTTGAAAATACCTTTTCTATGGTATATTACACGTCCTAAGATTGTTAAAATTGAAGTCGTAAATCCCAAAAGAAGGTTGCTGCCAAAATAAATTTTGCAGGGACAGCTGCTAATGCATCCGTAGGAACGATATTTGGAAAGTTAAACCAATAGAAGAATTTGATTTAGGGGGGAGCCTCACTCATTCAATGTGACATAGGATTCTTCTTCCAAAATAAAAGAATGATGAATTCTCTTCTTAGTTGCTAAAATTAACATATTTTTATAGATCTTCAATTCAAACAAGAGTTATCATTTAAATTTGATTTGGTACCTATTGTATAAGAATTTTGTTAAGAATTTTTGATTGTCATAGTTTGTAATACAACGTGATAAGAGTCTTTGTTAGAAAACAATTTTGTATATTAAGTTTGAATGTTGTGAATTCAATATTTTTTTTAAATCTCAAATTTAGACTATTTTTGTACATAGGAACAAAGACTTGCCCTTCCAATTATTAAATTCAACACTGGAATTGCATCAAGATTTACATCAACCTCATATTTTAGATTTTGATAAAAAAAAATTCTTTTGAATTAGTTTTGTGGGTATGTAGAAGAGTGTGCCCTTTAAATTAATAAATTGAACACTGGATTTTATTAAAATTTACATCAATCATCTTCAATCTATTTTTAAAAATAAATTGGATTGCTTTAATGGATATTTATAGGAATTTGGCATTTTTATTGGTGAATTGAGCATTTGGATTTGCAATGATTTATATTAGCCACATTTTTTTTATTCTATTTTTATTTTTTTTAGATTATTTATGTATGGTGATATAATTTCATTCTTCTTCAATTTTTTTTAAATCAATTTGATTTATTTTAATAACTACATAGAAGGATTTTGATGGTAATTTCACATTGGAATTACATGGCTTATATGAAATTACAAGCCAAATGTTAAAGTTAGTTATGTATTTAGAAAACCTTTACATTTAGGCACATAAGTATTTTAAGAATAATTTTAATAATATTGCAATATGATTGTTGGGAACCCTATGCAACTCCAATGTTCCATTTGTCCATTACAATAGCAAAATCTAGTATGTTGACAAAAAAAAAATTGAACGATTCAAACAAGTTTTATGAATATTCAATGTCTAAATCATCAATATAAAGGGTAAACCTTTAAAAAAAATTAAAGAAAATTAAAGAAAAGAAGAATGTAGTTCCTATTTGGAGAATTCATAAATGCATCCTTCAACTTGAATTAAGAAAAATATTTACCTTATCATTTGTTATAAATACAAAACTTCTAGTGTTTACTTTTAAGTTTTTTTTTAATTGAAGCGAGCAAGTCAATTTTCATTTTTTGAAATTTTCTTTTTTGCGGGATGGGTCCTAGTTCGCAAGTGCATGGTGAAGGCATGAAGGAGAGGTCCAGGCCCAAGAAGGGAGCAACATGCTTCCACACATGATCTTTAAACTCAAAAAATAGTTGGACCCCTTAATGCAAAAATTGACTTGAAGATATTCCCCTGAAATCAAATTAAAGGCTGGCTGCATTAATGGGTTCCCCCTCTCCATAGAAAAGAAGAATCCCATGACCGAGTTCAACTTCTATTTCAACTTCCCTCCATACTGTGGCTGAGGAGAAGGACGTCCGCGCCTCTGCGTCTGTGCCCTGTCCAGGTGTATGCGCCGAGATGTCCATGCCCTGACTAGACGTCCGCGCCCCGACCTGGGTGTATGTGAGGAAACGTATCCAAGTGACAAACCTGAAATCCCTCTAAGCCAAGTTTGAACTTCCTCCAAACCAAGTTTGAACTTCCTTCAAGAAAAGTTTGAACTTCCTTCAAGCCAAGTTTGAACTTCCTTCAAGCCAAGTTTGAACTTCCTTCAAGCCAAGTTTGAACTTCCTTCAAGCCAAGTTTGAACTTCCTTCAAGCCAAGTTTGAACTTCCTTCAAGCCAAGTTTGAACTTCCTTCAAGCCAAGTTTGAACTTCCTTCAAGCCAAGTTTGAACTTCCTTCAAGCCAAGTTTGAACTTCCTTCAAGCCAAGTTTGAACTTCCTTCAAGCCAAGTTTGAACTTCCTTCAAGCCAAGTTTGAACTTCCTTCAAGCCAAGTTTGAACTTCCTTCAAGCCAAGTTTGAACTTCCTTCAAGCCAAGTTTGAACTTCCTTCAAGCCAAGTTTGAACTTCCTTCAAGCCAAGTTTGAACTCCCTCCTAGCCAAATTTGAACTCTCTCCATGACAAACTTGAACACGCAAACTCACAAACTTGAACACAAAAATATCTTAAGTAGTACTTCATTGCAATCCTAAACACTCTAGTAGCCCCTTACCAAAAAAAAATGTTGAAGGTGAATTCGACAAAAATCTTAACAAGTATTTCATCTCAATTCCAAAGCCTTCTCTGATCCCATTACCAAAAAGTACCGTTGAACTTGAATTCCAAAATAACTTAAGTGGTATTTGATTTCTATCCCAAACCCTTCTAGGATCACCATTCTAAGAATACCTCGTTAAAGTTTTGAAGACCCATACCCTTGTAGCCTCTTTTTGCAAAAACAAATCCTTCTAATGTATTTCAATGCATTATAATTTTAATTTGATTTCAATCCAAAACCTTGTAGCTATTTATTTCCAAAATAAAGCCTTCAGCAAAAAGCCAAAGAAGTATGACTAGGAGTGGTTATGATTTGATTTGTAAATTCCAAATCCTAAATCCCAAATAGGTTCTAATTAGAAGAATAAAAAATGAATCCTTAAATTTGAATATAAACGAATATGTACCTTGTCTTTCATTAGGACTCCAACCCCTTTGGGATTCTACTCACACAAATTTGATCTTTCTTGTTTGGAAGTTCATTTTCATTTTCAAAATTATTATTCTTTGGGTGAGTCCTAGACTCCTAGTTCGCAAGTGCATGGTGAAGGCATGAAGGAGAGGTCCAGGCCCAAGAAGGGAGCAACATGCTTCTACACATGATCTTTGAACTCAAAAAGTAGTTGGACCCTTAATGCAGCCATTGACTTGAAGATATTCCCTGAAATCAAATTAAAGGCTGGCTGCATTAATGGGTTCCCCCTCTCCATAGAAAAGAAGAATCCCATGACCGAGTTCAACTTCTATTTCAACTTCCTCCCATACTCTGGTTGAGGAGTGGGATGTCCGCGCCTTGTCCAGGCATCCAAGCCGAGACGTTCGCGCCATGTCCAGGCATCCGTGTTGAGACGTCCGTGCCTTGTCCAGGCGTCCGCGCCGAGACGTCCGCGCCTTGTAAAGTCCTCGCCCAATCGTCCCCAACCCGACTTTCACGTCCGCGCCTTGATTCCAACGTGGCCCGCCACCATGGAAGCGAGTTGTCAATTGGAAAATTGGAAAAATGAAAGGCGTCTGGACTGTTCGAGACATCCGGTTGTCCAGTCCGGTTCGCCCGTCCGTCCGTCCCGTCCGATCACCTCGACCCGTCCACTATGACAATCCTGAGTAAAAGTGTATGTAATTGAAGATTTTAGTTTTTTGACATTTTTTTTAGATGTAGAAATTGAAATGTGTGAATTATTTAACTATGATTCTTTAACATGTTTAAAGGTGAGTATGACATGAAAATTGGTATTATTGGAGGTAATTAAAATTTTAATAATTGTGTGTACTTGGACGTAGAGTTAATAAAATCTATAAGATTTTATTAACTGTATGTAACATTAGACACTATTAGTACTAAATTTCTTGAATATTTTTTACATAGAGTGATTGCACATTCATTAAAAAAGACAAAAGTTTGAATCACTAATGCCAAAGAATAATGAAATATAGATATAGATATATAGATATGTATATATATTGATCACAAAAAAGCTTCAAATGATGCCAACACTAATAAAGCAATTTTCATTTTTTGTGGGGTCCAAAATTCACATATAACATGATGAAATGCATTGTACACTTTGATCAAATGTACATTCATAAGTTGCTTATAGATTGAAATTCCAAAATGTTGAATTCCACATATTGAGGTTTGTCACCTAAAATCCCCTTATGAAATACTGTGAAAAAACTTTTAACTTGACCAAATTTAAAGCCTTGGGATGTACTATATACATGTGTCTTTGCAATGGTTTATGATATATAGAAAAGGTCTCAAATTAATCCTAAATCAAATCCACATTGATTGTATATATTTATTCTTTTCTTCTGAAGAGACCATTTTTTGATCACATAAAATACATATTTTTAGTGCTTTGTCAACAATTTGTGCAGAATGTGATGAATGTTTTATTTATTATTGTTTCCAAAATTTTCATTATAGGATAAGATTTGCAAGATTATGTGCCAGATTGAATATCATTTGTATGCTTACAACAAATTATTTGAGTGAAACTATGTAAAAAGGCATTCATACCTTGTAAGTTAACTTTAAAAGACTGTTACACGTGTATCAAATTATCACATCTAAAACTCATTTATTCATTGTAATAAAAACAGTTTAAGTTAGCTAATAGGAACAATTAAAATTAACAAAATTATTAATTCTGATGACAACCTTTAAGTCAAACCTAGTTTAGCAAATATAGGATAATGTATATTTTTGCATTGACAAATATACGGTGCATTAGGTGCAACGAAACAAGTGGGCTCAACTTGGACATGGAATTTTGAAACCACATGATTAAAGCCATGAAATTTGGATTGATGATTTTAGTCTTTTTAAAGAACTTAGATAGGCTTTATTGAACTTCATAATTTGAATTCTTTTTGCATAAATCAATAGGATAGATACCAACATTCTAATCTACATATAAAGCTTTGATCATGATTCTCATCATTTCAATAAATATAGCAAAAATATAAGGATTTTTTTCAATGTCAAAATGGGCACAAATACCATTTTCTGCTATATTATTATCTTAAAAGTGACTACAAAAAGTTTTTTTGGTTGAATTATTTTCATTGTATTTTCAACCCATTGTATTTCTAACATCAATACAATATTGACTAAAATGCACAAGGTATGGGACATGCATGTTTTTCTTTAAAATAGTAAAAGACAAAACTTACCTTCTGGAAAAGCTAGGAAAGCTTATTTTTTGAATTTTTGGTACATTAAACGTGTAATGGATGTTGATTTTCATTGTCAAATATGGGGAGGATGTACTTGAACAAGTTAACTAAAAGATTTAGTGGCTAAATTTGTTAGAGAATAAGCAGTGCTTTGTATTGTACTCCAGACGCCAACTTTTTAAGTTTTGTTTCAAGGCCAAATCTCCACTTTCTTGGGTTGTAGAAGGTTAATAAAAAAAATCGAATGAGGGACTTGGAATTACATGGTGTAAAGGCTAAGGTTCCAACCCTAATTCCCAACTAGTTTCTTGTGTAATATTTTAAAGCAATCAAGTACCTCCAAAATGGGTCAAAAAGTCAAAACCTCATTTTTTGAGCACTTCTAGCATCACATTTACTTTAGACAAATTAGGACAAAATTTCAGCCAAGAAGGATGTTTCATATGGTGTTTTATTTCTAATTTTTTAATTCAAAATAATAGCTAGGGCTTGGAAGTTGAGTTGGGTATCTACTTTCGCTGAATCAACTCAACCTCAAAGTCCCACTTCTTTGGAGCCCAAATTCCCCAAATTTGTTGTCATGTAGGCATTTTGGAGTGACTTGGGGTTTGGGACATGGAATGTAGTATGAATCCCCAAGTTCCAACTTTTGGCTCTCCACCAACTAGATTTTAAGAATTCATTGGAACTTGGGACTTGGAACATAGTGTAAATAGGCCTTAAAAATTGATGAAGATTATATCCTTGCTTTGGGTGCAAGTATTTTGAAGCACTTTTAGGCTTTAAAACACATCAATCTTGTAGGGGTTAATACGAGGAACCATGGTTTTAAAGTATAGTTTGAAGGTTGAAACATTCAAATGTTCATGGTTATTCAATCAAAGCTTGAATATTATTATTTACACAAATAACTACTCTATAAGAGATGCTATCCTTGAAGCACGCTATATTGTTTTTGAGTAGAGTCTCACTAAAACTTCCTTTCATATATAGCTATAGAGATAGAGTCTCCTCCCCTTTAGTCTCAAGTCGACAATTTAACCTTAAAACACTGAGTCAATAGATCTTTATTCATTGGATGACTTCTTAAAACCCTAGAAATACCAGTAAAGATAGTTTTAATCCAAAATTCCTTTAGAAGTTCCTTAAATTCATTTGTAGTGGATAACATTGAATATTCTATCATAAAGTTATTGTTGATTTACATAAAAAGATTTTAATTCACAAATAAACTCGTAGTATATTTTGGCTACTTTTAGCTCTTTAATCTTGATGTAAATTTTAAATATAAAGATTAACTTTTTTGAATTTGATTGCAAATCATAAAATAAAGTTGATTGAGTCTTGTTTCTACGCCACTTTAAAAAATCTGAAAAAACACTTTACATGGATTCTTCATTGTAATTTCAACTTTTGTACCAATAACCATAGTATGCCAATTTTCCAATTTTAGAATGATACATTCCACTAGATTACATCATAAAGTTTTACATTACAAGTAATACCCTCGATGAAACTTTAGAGTTTTAAATTTTATTTTATTTTGGCATCATTTTTTTTCACTTATTATTCAAAAATTAATGATAATTTTAAATCTTTATAAATCTTTATGAGTTCTAGAAGACATATGATCTCATTTCTTTTAAATATAAAAATTTCCATTTATATATTTTTTAAATGAAAATATATATAGTGAAGACTTCTAAAGTTTAAATAAGTAGTCACGGGCTTGTCTTTTCAAGATTAACCTGATAATGGTATGGAGGATATACAAAAATTGTTTGACTAATGATTGTTAAGTTTTATGTAAATACAAAATGCACCTATTCATTCGATAATTAGTCATTTTTAGATTAACTACCTCAGCAATTGGTTTCATCATTTTAGAGTTAAGGTGTAGATACCTTAACTTAAGAAGAACATTGAGGATTAGAGGTGAATTATACTAAAGGAGACCAATGAATGCTTTTAAGGAACAATGGAAACAACGAATGTACAAATTCATCTTCAAATTTGATAATTTTTGGTTCCCTACGTTGGCAATAGGATCACATCAGTAAAGGGTTTAACCCTGAAGGATGCTAAGGACTAAAAGTGTCCACTTACTAAACAAATAATACTCACAAATTTATTTTGGGATCCAATCATTTTTGGTTGGTTACCTTGGTGATAGGGTTGCATCCTTCCAAGGTCAAGGTATGGACACCTCCAAACCACACTTTTTCTATTGTAAACCATTTCTAAAACATTATTTATACTGGTGAATTTTTTTATATCCTCCCATTGACAAGTAATAGGAGATTTCAATGCACCCAAGGGTGTATCATTTGAATACCGTGTGCCAAAGTTATGAAGAGCAAATTTTTTTTGATAAATGTTCTAAATTTGTTCCTTCGAGAATAGTTACATATTGGTTGAAGAGATGTACACATTGTGAGCATCTCATCAAGTGATGCTATTTTAGACACTTGGCCCCATTTCGGTGTGCCCCACCTTCCCTTCCCTTCCCTTTCTTTAAACACTTGCATGGGGATTATTTTTTTGGTATGTCCTTGGGACACCAGTAGCCTACCAGATCAGTGCACGGCCAGGTCTTCGTGCAAATAGTGCAAATAGTGCAAATAGTACTTGTGACGAAATTATAAAATTGCAAAGCAAGTAACCAAAATAATTCAGAGCTTGCGTGTTTGGTGATGTACAATACAATCATGCAGAGAGACAGGGAGAATGATCTCCACTGTGTAAAGCAATTGAACTTAGAAGGGCAGACTGAGTCCACAATTGTTGGTCAAAATCCAAAACACCAAACCAGTAATCAAATGAAGTGCAAATCAAATCAAGCACTGTATGTATATATGCGTTGAAATTATCTTTCTCTTTCCAACAAGATCCAATAAAAATCAAACACATAACCAAGTATTTCGTGTATGACAGAAGCAGAACCAAGCGTACTGCAGAAGCACAATTTGAACGTACGTAAAAAAACGCAATTTAACCCTTAAGTCGACCAAACTCAGAGTATGCGCATAATGAGAATGTTTTGTTTAATGAGCATTATACTAGTCATGGTTTGCAAAAACTAAAGTGGAAATAACATCGTTTTTTGGAAGATTCAAATAAATTTATGACCTATTAAAGAAAAATAATATAATATTTAAAATTCATACAAGAAAATTAAGCAATTTTGATTATAGATTTTTCCTATAGAATTAGGTATAGTGATCATTGAAATTGCATAAGTGATTTCTATCCACAATCAAACAATCAAAGGCTTACCAAGATTAATTCTACAAATTCTTTTGAAGTAAGCACAACACAAGCATGCGGACACTATTTGCAATCAAGCAGATGGAAGATTGTAAAGGTCCTCATTGTCCCTTTTTTTTTATTGTATGCATGGCTTATGCCTTAGTTGTACTATATTATTCCTAGTGTCTTTGCAATATCTTTTAGCAAGAACAAGTTTAAGATAAATTGCTTATAAGAATTGCTTGTTTTTGTGCACGAGTATGTATACATAAAGGACTCTTGTAGTACAATCAAAGCCTAAATGTATTGTTGCACTACAAAATAACAGTAAGAATTGATTGCAGCATGTAGAGTTCGGAGCTAAAATAGAATTCACGAATACATATTTATTCTACGTTGTTGAATGATATTGTATTTTGATTATCCTTTGTATTAACCCTTTAGTGATTGTGATTGATCTAGCGGGGCAATACATTTTTTGACTATACACTTTAGAAAACATAATTGGAAAAAAACTCTAAATAAGATAAATTTGACTGGACTATACAAATTGGACCTACATTAAAGGCCTTGGCGATATGCTTCGGAAATAAAAAGGTATTGGACATTCTATTTACACATGAATACTACTTGAAGGTTGAACGAGTCTACCGCAACCAATTGGATTAATTTGTGCAACCTAATTTGTGCATATCTTTGGATTTCATAATTCAAAATTCGTTGGAATTACTATATACCCATAAGATGCAAACGCATCTTCTAGGTGTTAATTAGCCTCCCCTCATCCCTCCAAAAATAAAAGCCGTCAATTTTTTTGAAAAAATAAAAATAGAACCCGTTTCTACCGCTGACCTTGAAAAATAAGGGATATGAATATGAATACGAATACAAATACGGAATGGATATGGATACGGAAACAACATACGAATATGGGATCATATATCCCATATTATTTGCCACTCCTCCCCACCTCCCAAAATTACAAATGGGAGGGAAGGGGGAGTTGAAATGTCACAATTTGGGGGGGGGGAGGGTGTAACAAATATTAAAATTTTAAAATTTTAAAATAAATTATTGGGGGGGGGGATAATTGAAAGACTTGAGTGACTATGTACCCATGCAGCATTGTCACCTTTCTGGCTCATGTGTTTTGAAAAGAATTACTTGAATGGAAGCTTGTTTGTGCATTTGAGGAGTCAACACAAATTCATTGAAATAAGCATAGCTGATGCGTTACTACATGCTTGGCCACAAAATTTGGTTTAGATGGAGCATCTAAAGATGCTCAATTTCCATTACTCTTTGTGTTTTAGCAAATGAAATGTACTTGGAGCAACAATGAGTGTAGAGTATAGAAATCAACCATAACTAGGTTGACCAATCAATAAAGGGATAATTATTCAACAAAAAATTAAATTTTTTAGGAAGAACAACTAGGGCCTTCCCAAATAAACAAAACTTTCCATCTTCATTAGATATTTTTTGAAACATATGCTTTTACTCAAATGTAGATAAGGTCACTCTATAACACCAAGGCAACTGCATGATGCATTTTTGACGAGCTAATGGAAATAATATTATCAAGTGTTTATTTATTTATCTTTAAATGGAGCTATTTTACAACCTGTTTGCAATGTATTTAAACTATTAGTCCTATGGTAACATCACCTAAAATTGACCTTTTAATCATATGACCATGGTTTTATTACTAAATTGTCTTACTTTATATTGGATCTTATTGAAAATTGAAAAAAGACCCTAACTTATCTAAAAATTAATGTTTTAGCCACTATATAAACAAACTATGAACTTTGAAAGTGATGATCATAGTCATATACTAAATGGACCTTAGACTTTCAATGATCAAAAGATGTAAAGTAAGAGCCCCTATTTATGCCATGCAACTATTTGTGCCACTTTGTGACCACTGTATATTAGTAAAGAACATTTGAAAATTCAAAATGTATACTACATTATAAATTAAATTTTGTGTTATCACATTAATTGAGTTGAAAATGCTATAAGTTTTTACTCTTGATGAATATTTTACCAAGAGCATATATATCAATATCATTCAAAGAGGGGAATCCCTACAAACAGAAGATAAACCAAACCATCACAAGCAAAATGATTGGTTTGGCTACTAACATTGTTGAAATTTCTAAAAGAAAAATCTACATAAAGACAATTGTAAGAAATGGATAGAGCAATTGTTATTTTTTTTGACAAAGTGTGGATTCGTTAAGAATTTTTGAAGCTTGCTTCCCAATTGGTTCAAAAGTAGTCCCAAGTCAATTCATGGATTTACACTTAGAATTTGTCTATAAAGGTTTGTTTAATATCATCGAGTACCCTTTTAAGGTATAGAACATATTTTCAACCATGATCCCTTTGCACCAGATAGAGTGACCTATTAGTTTCATGAATGAGGGGAATACGTTGTTGATTAGGGCCTTCATTGTTGTGTGACGAACAACACATAGACACCTAATGAAGTGGCTAAGACCAGTTTTTGAGTTTTGCGCTTCTTGAAAATAGGTTTGTCTATAAATCAAGAACAATTCTGACTGTAATCTACACTTCTTTAATTTCCACTAATTCCAAACTTGATGAAAAATTACCAAAAACATAGTGCAATCTTCGTTGTTTCTATTCCCTGACCAGAGAATATAAAATCACCCCCCACACCACCACTATTGCTCAATTAGACATATGCTAAAACGGCATGAACATTGTCCTAAACAGGTTGTACACCTTAGAGAGGGTTTTGTAGCCTGCCACATTCTGAAGGGCCCCCCTTTTCCCCTTCCCCTTCCCCTTTCCCTTTTTCATTTTCTTCCATTTTGCATGTCGCCACTGACCTGCAATGGGATTCCATTCAATGCAATATATAGGTAAACAAGTTTTTTTGAGACTTGTGTAGAAGTAGGTCATTTTCTTCCCCATGGCTTTGAAACAATAGCACCGGACAGGAGCGTCGTGCTGCTGCTGCAGCAGCAGCAGCAGCTGCTTGCTTTGGGAGGTGCGAAACTGGTGAATGGAGCAAAGGCCAGTGAACAAAGCTGATTTTCAAAGTCGTCTTCCCTCAGAGCGAGGCCAAGCAAGTGAGCGAGCGAGCTGCTTCAGTTTCATGACATCCGCAAACTATCTTTTTAAGTTAAAGGCGATTCTTCAAGTTCCCCAGTGGCCATGTCCGTCATGGCTGCATAATTCCCATGCTCCAATCATTCAAAGCTGCTGGCAATCAGATGCCTTTGACTTCCCACTCTGCACAATTCACAGGCAGGCAGCCTGGCCCTGGCCCTCGCTCACGTCAACTGTAATAAGTTAGCGTTGCAACATGATTTGCAGATTTTTACGTCAACTTAACTTACATGAGAGGACTGACTGAGAGGAGCAAGCAAGCGAGGTAGAATTTCTCGGATGCAGACCCTTCAGGCGTTTGGGAATCGGGAATCGGGAAGAACTGAAGAAGAAGAAGAAGGGGCCAAGGGAGAGAGGGAGGTGGACACACAGTACTGTACTGTACTGCACGCCATTAATGTCTATCTGATGTGGATACTGGCTTGAATGCGCCTTGGGAATGGAGCCTGGCAATTCAACTAATTTCCTTCCTTTCCTTCCTGGCTCCAAGTGAGCTTTGTTGGAAGAGCCTTGGGTTTCGAATTTTGTCTTTGGAAGAATACGGAAAAAAATGCGTAGATCCCCCGACTAGTACTGATGGTTGTCTTCAACGCACCTGCTCGGTAGAGTACCTTACCTTACCTTACCTTACCTTACCTTACCTTACACTGCCGCCGACAGAGCAGAACGCTCTCTTGCCTCTGATTTGCTAAGCCAGATGTTTCTTCTTCTTCATCTTCTTCTCAGTGTCTGATGATCTATAAGTTAAGAAAGGCTCATCAGCAACAGTGACGGATTTTTCTTAATGCAACGGTCACCGCCTCTTTAAAAAAACAAAACAAAACAAAGACTGATTTTTTTTTTCAAGTTATGCACCTGTCTTGAAACAAGCTTGCCTGCTTCAGTTGTACTGGAAATGGTCTGACCGCCAGGCCACCTGTGACTGGCAGGTTTGTATTTCTCCATTTGCAATGAAATCCCGTTTCATTTGTTTCAAAAAAATAAAAAAACATAAAAAATGGTCTGACCCCTTTTTTTTTAAAAAGCGTTCCTGGACATCTGCAGTGAAGGTCGATTAGTGCATCATAGAAGCAGCCACTCAGCAACCGGAGACCATCACTCAGGTGATACTCCTAAAGACCCAGCTGTGTCCGGTACTCTTGCATTCATTGCAAGTGCAGGGTCGGGATCCTGCTCATACCACCATGTGGACCCAGAGATGTCCTGAACTTGGTGCAATCCTTGAAAGAAAACACTTGGGCTCATCACTCATTTAAGAGCCGAAAATGGATTTGGGGAGGTGAAACTTCTTTAAACATTTCTCAGTAAATTTTCCTTGAAAAAAATAAATGGAATTGGCATTGAACCCCCAAGTCGTTTCATATTTTTTGGAGCTTCGGGGAAGTAGTTATGAATTTTTGAAGTTGAAATGGTAGAGGGCTCTAAAATCGCCCACCTTCTCAAATGTATATTATTTGTGCATTGATGGTACAACAAAAAAGAAACATGTACAAATAGTGTACATTGATGAGGTGAACAATTTAGAGCTTGAATGAGTGCTTCGAGAACCTCATATTTTACTAGGTTATGAGACTTTCAAAACCTCATAAATGATTTTTTTTACACACTACATTAGATTTTAAATTTGAAAGATATGCAAGAGATGTATGTTGGAGATTTAAGCTAAGAGTCTAGGAAAATCAGTCAAAAATAAATAAACTTGATTTTTATTCTCTAAATATTATTTAAGATGGAAATGAATCTAAATCATCAATAGCTTAGTGAGGTGGAATTGAATCACAAGAGTCCTAATGGTGACAAGAACGTTCTTGTAAGCAATCTAATGGTGACAAGAAAGTTCTTGTAAGCAATTTAAAACCTAGGGCTTTCTCTTTTTCTTGATTGTGAAAATCAAATTTAAAAATAAATCCTATACCTTTTTTTCTTCAAGAGATACTATGATTGCCTAAAAACAAGACGGTTGTTTATTACTTTCACATCACTTATTTAGAATGGAATGAATAAGATCTTCACATGTAGACATAGTTATAGATTTGTATGAGAAACAAAATTTGTAAAAAAAATAATCTTTTGAGTCATACACTCATTGATACATAATTTTTTTCCTCCAAAACACCACTTGAAATAAAAGTTATATTCCAAAAAAGATATTTTATTCTTACACATTGACCCCTAAAAAGTCCATAACCATCTTTGAGCTTCTTGGAGTTTGCTTTAAGTTAACCCCTTGACTATATTTCACCATAAACACTCCATAAATGCCATTTCTAGTACGAGCACTAAATTTTAGATGGTGTCCAAAATCGGTGTTGCTTCTTTGGATTCATTCTTCAAGGCAAATTGTCTACATGCTTGAAAAGTTAATTTCATTTGGAGTTAAACAAAAAACTAACATTAATGAGTTTCATCAGATTTTTTTCCTTCTAACTATATAAATTCAAACTAGACATGTTATAGATTGCATGTTCAAAGTAGGCATTGAAGTGGATACCCCAAATGCATCAATGGCCCCAAACTACCACCACCACTTTGTGTACATCTCTGAAACCAATATGCACCTATGTAGAAGAAACAATTCTAGAAACACCTACTCAAACTTTGACCCTTCGTAACTTTTGCATACGATATCCAAATGTCTTGTTCCTTGGAACCTCCTTTCACTTGCCAACAAGAAACAGGAGAATTTGACCAGTGTAATAATAGTCCCAGTAGCCCAAAGTGTCGTTTTTTGTGGGTACCCCATTACAGCAATGGAAGTCACCTTGCTTCTTTGTTTGTTTGTTTTGCACCGAAACAAAATCACAAAAATAATTTTTAAAATGGGACCTAGATAAATTGACCGGTCCTGAGCCCGGGTACGGACTCCAGATTCCATGTCCATAATGTTTGTAAGCTTCTCCTTTTTTCCTCCTGCTGCAGGAACTCGGGTCCTTCCGTTGCAGGGAAGATAACTTATGATGAGTCGGTTCCAGGGCCCCAGTCACACATGCCCATGGGGTTGACAGCCTAACTGGCAAGCCAAAGCTTTGGAAGGAAGCATTAAATGATGTGGCACTCCATATTCTGAACCCAGACCAGGAGCATAAGTCAATGGTACTTCGCTGCAAAACTACGCAGAATACCATTGCCTGCAATTCTAAGTTAAGGTCTGTAGTGTCATTTGTTTCTATTTTTTATTCATTTTTTATTCATTTAAATTTTTTAAATTCTATGTAAAGGTAGGTAGTACAGTTCTGGTCCAAATTCCTACAAAGTGGTGAGGACAGTCCGTCATGGCTATCAAATCAAATGGGGCTCAAATTGGATAACTTAAGTCATGCAGGCAGACCCAAAATCGCCCCGCCCCAGTCCCAATTCACAACTTCAACTTCAGTGTGGAATTGGGGTGGAAAGGTAACCCTAGAAGGATGCTGCGGATATGAAGAGTCCGGTGGACGACAAAGAATCCTTCTAGTGAAGACAAAAGTGCAGATGTCCATTCTTGAAATTTCATGTGAAAAGGGAGGTCTTGCACAATAGTTTTGACTTCCAACGCAGTGCTCTTGTTTTGTTTTTTTTAAGCAAAAGCGGATTCATATGGTGTCCACAGGGATGGTTTCCACGAGGACTAGTTCGTCCTTTTAGGATTAAGGATTGGAATTGGAATAAAAAATCAAGATTTTATAACTCCAATGAACATCACCCATGCGATTTTAAGATATAGCAAAAAATTTATTCATTATTCTATAGTTTCAAGAGATGCTTATGGATTACCATTGCAACCAAGTAGGGAGTTAAAAGAACTATATTATAATTCAAACAGATAAGAGTTGTCCGTCCTAGGGACAACAATCGAGAGCTATAATGTACTTCGTATCTTTTTGCACTAAAAAATGAGTTGCCAAAATACATATAAATTTTTATTTATTTTTCCATTTGGTTTCGAAGAAAATCTGTGTATCCAATCACATTATATTCCTAAAGTCCCAAAGTCCCCTTGAGGGATATTTGAAATTTTGGGCATTCTCATTTGACATTTGTACTTTAAATTAGGTTGTTTGTTTTGTTTGATATGGTAAGATCTTTGGAATCGCATGTCTTTTGATTGCATTCTTAGTAATGTCATAGAGCTTTCTACAAGAAGGGGTGCATGGGCTTTGTTTCACGGAGTTCCAACTTAGAATGTGAAAGTTATGGATTTTTTAATTATTTTTTAATTTAAAATTTAAAAAATATTTTTGTTTTGATTTATTCTATTGTGGCAACAACACAAAGGCACACTAGTGATTTACCTGTCTGAGATCATGTGGTAAAAATTTCATCAAGATTGAGAGACATTAGCCATTCAAAGTTGGAAAAAAAAGTTTTTTTGAACATTAACCTGCAATTTCAGATGACTTTGACCGCTATTTGTAGAAAAAAAATTGCACTATGGAATTTGAATTAAAAAAATTTGTGTTGAATAATTGAATTGAAGGTTTACAAAAAATATGTTTTTAGAAGGAACATTTAATTTTTATTCTTTAAGAAATTGTTAAAAAAAAGTTGATCCAACATTGAAAAAAGAACTAAATTGTTAATAGTTCTAAGATTGGAATCAAGACACAATAATCCCAATGGTGAGGTTGTTTTAAAGAAAAACTTAACCTTGTCAAACAAATTTTTTTTAATAAATTTTGGGCAATCTTCTTAAAAAAAATAACTTGTAGAATTCATTATTTAATGTGATTTTTACAATTTAAAAATATATATTTAAATGATTTTGTTTTCTTGCTAGAACAATCTCACCATTGAAATGAATGCATTTTAATTCCATTTTAGAGATAAAAATAAGAATGAAAACCAAAATTCAATTTTTTTTCGTAGACTCTCAACTTAAAGAGGTTCAACGTCAAATAATCTCATCCCGCAATGTGTAAAAAAAAACTTACTTTCTTTACTTTAAATACAAATATCTTGCAAATCGTGTGGTCAAAAATTTTGAAATTTATTCCACACATTCTTATTCTAATAAGGTATAAGATCCTATTGCTAGATGTTAAGAAAAAGCAATTTTCAATTCTTTTTACTCTATACAATAGAAATGGCAACTTTGAATGTTTTTTGGCTAAAAAAAGGCCCTAATCCTTTAGGGATGAAAGACTAGGTTGGACAAAAAATGAAAAGAGGTACAAAATATAATAGGCATATTCCCTAATTAAACATGCTCAAACTTTGTAAACATGGCTACATTTACAATTGGAGGTTGTCACTAGTATGTGAATTGCAAGCACTTATACTACCTGTACAAGAACTTTTGCAAAACAAATATCTAAGAGGATTGATTCATTCATGCTCCAAATTATAGCTTCAAAAACTTTGATTTCTTTTAAGAACTCGGATCATTAGTGATTTAGAATAGGCATGGCTACAATTTTTTTGGTAGTTTATTTGTACTATAGTATATACTATATTGTATTATATATATACGTTGTCAAGTACTATAGTGTGTGTATATGTGGCCATGTGTCTTTAGTCAGAGCTTTTGAAGTGGTCATATATAATGGCACAATCCTATGACTAATAACTAGTAACCAATGAAAAAACAAGTGATTAGATAATAATAATAATTTTTTAAATTTCTTTATTTTTGAAAAGGAGTTTGAATGACTTGTATATTACATTATGTTGGTTTTCCAAAAGGTTTGGACTCCATTTAGTTGAAATATACTTATAAGAAGTTGATGAGAGTGTGATTTGATGGCCTGAGTTTGAATCCTAAGAGGCTACTAATTATACCATTGGACATTGTGTCTATTGTGAGCTTAATGACAAAAATAGATGTAATTTTGTAATAGTAGAGGTAAGTTATTTATTAGTTTTTTGGTAAATATTATGTATTTAAGGTATTATATTACGTTGTAGTGGATTTCTCTAATTGCTTAGGCAATTTAAATTGTAGTAGGTGGAACCAAGTATTTTCATATAAAAAAACATTCATGAAATTCTTCCAATGATAGAAATAGTTGGAAGTCGCTAAAAAGAAAAGTTAATTCCATAATCATAGAGATACAATAGAATTTGTTGTCACATTTTCCAAAATTTACTAAAAAAAATAGTTTTTTTTTCTAGTTTAATATGAATTTTTTTAAATTACCAAATAAATTTAAAAGCAAAAAATTAATGTTCAAGGCTCTAGACTCATAGATTCATGTTTGGAGCTCATAGGTTTGTTGCTCTAGGCTCACATGCTAGCATAATTGAATGTCAATAATACCATAATGAAGGATTATGTTATACTATTCATTCAAAATGCATTCAAGCTGCTTCCCAAACAAATTGGATAAAAAAATATTTTTCTTCATCCTACAAACAATTGTTGAAGTCATTCAAAAGATTAAAAATATTTGCAAGGACCTTTAGAAATTAATTTCTAGAAGACTAGAAAGTGGTTTGCAGAAGAACTCAAAAACAATAAAAAGAATAGAAATATCTCATAATCTAAAAGGAATTGGAAGTGAGTTAGGAAATGGAGATTGCTAATTTATTTGATAGAGAACAAATTAGAGCAATTCAATCTAGAAAATATAATTGTACACAATAGTTATTTGCATTTATTTATGGATTTTTCTGCTAGTCTCAATATGATATATAGAAATATGTAAAAAAAATTACAAAATAAGTGACATTTTTGCATCTTAAACAACATTTGCAATGTTTTGGAAAAAATAAAATATAGATGGTACAAGTGGATAGGCACTTCATAGAAAGAAGATCACTATAAAAAAAGATGACATTTAATATTGTGTAAAGCAGTGTTTGCAATACTTTCAAGTATAATGGTCAATAGACAACAATGTGTTTTTTTCAAAAAATAATTAAATCTTTTTTTGTACACACTAGCTCAACTATCCATTTGCACATGTCAATCAGTTACAAGAAAGCTCAACTTATATTAACTTTGGATACAAGATTCAATATACACCTATGTCAAGTATTTCTTGTATTAAGCAAGTATTTTCACGCATTAGAGGTGTATTTTTCAATGTTGATTGCTCTCTATAAACTATAAAAGCAATGTCTACCAAATCCAAAGGACGTACTTGAACTGTATCTTTTATGAGGTTGCCAATATTGTGGACATGTATTTGTGCATTTTGCATATGTTGATGTCAACAACAATATACACACCATCAAAAAACTCTAAATTGTTGCAATGCCAATGGTGGATTGTCCTAATTTTTTGCACATCCATTGTCTATCACTAATTCTCAAATTTGGTACAATTATTTTTTCACTTTGACTCTATTGTCAATAATCCCACATTCCCAAAAAATTATGTCTATATTCTTGCTCTAACCAAAACAACTTTGGGACTTAAAGGGATTACTATGTTTCTATCTAAGCAATGCATATATTCTTGGTATACAAGTCACACTTTTAGAGCATCTTCAATCTACTTTAGAGTTTGCCTCTCCAAATAAACCTCTCTTAGAAATTGGTTCATCATTAGAACTTGAAGTTTTTTATCATTTAAATTGCATACCAAAGTACTTTGAATAGGTACAAGAAATCTCAAACTTAGACCCAAACAACCAAAGAGAACATTATGTAGAATTTAAAGGTTGTTGCAAAAGCCAAATCAAGCATCTTCTAGGGCCAAACTCCACCATTTTACAATGCATGGAGATTCAAGTGTGCAAGTTGCAAAAACATTTAAGAAAATGTAGCCCCCCAAAGAGGTATGAATTTCAATGTCATTACGTATAATATAAGAAGATTAAACTCTTCAAGAGTAGTAATGGCATTGAAACAATATATACATGGGTTAAGACTTAGTTTGAACATATTATAAGTGCAAAAATATAAGTTGAGAGACAAAGCAACTACAAGGATAATTAATAAACTTGTATAGAAAAATGCAATATATTGGTATACAAAGGCAACAATAGGTTATCAACAATGCAATTAATGGCCTTGGAGCTAACAAGGGCAATGTAGCTACCATCTTGCATCCAAGGTGGGCAAAAATAGTTACTCAAACAAACTCAATAAAAGGTAGTCAAGTGCACTTTATCATCTTACAAGGATCGCCCAATGGTCCAATAGGTTTATTCAACATTTAACCCCTAAAACCCCGAGGCCTTTTCTCCATCAAAACACACTCAAAACTGCCACTTCTATTGCAAAGAGCAAAAAGCTATAAAAATTGTTTCTTTCTGCATATCTAACCATAGGATCTTATACTAGACTAGTATGAGAATGTGTGCAACAAATTTCAGAAACTTTGAACAAATAGATTGCAAGATATTTGCATTCAAAGTGAAGAAAACAAGTTTTTTTGCACCTTGCTTGACTAGATTTTTGGGCTTTGAACCTATTTAACTTAAATTTTTTGTATTGTTGATTTTGATTTTCTAAGTTTATATGTTGAATACTTCAGTTGAAAATCTAGGAAAAAAAATTCAAGAAAAAAACACTAAATTTTTACTCATTAAAAAATTGTTAAGTAGAAGTAGGTTCAAGATTGAAGGAATAACTAAATCTTTAATAGCTCCAAGACAAAATTGAAATACCATAATCCCAACAGTGAGATTGTTCTAGAAAGCAAATTCAACCTTATCTAAAAAAAAATTCTGAAAACTGTAAAAATTGCATTAAAAAATGAATCCTAAAAGTTATTTTTTCAAGAAGATGCTTAGATTGCCCGAAAAACTAAAATTGTCCATAACTTTTTCATTATTAGTCCAAATAGAATGAATTAAAGCTTCAAATGTAGACAAAAAGACATAGATTTTGAAAAAAATATTTAAAAAATTTATTTTGACTTTCTGTGATTTTTTTGTGTTGCCCGCCAAACTCTATTTTTGGCATAACTTTTTTTCTCGGGCACCAATTGAAATAAAAATTATATATCCACAAAGCTCTCGCAAAACCACACAACCTCAAAAAATCCCAAAAAATTTCTCTACAAATTGAGGTTACAGGAACCTACCCGGACCCAAATTGTCCCCCGAGGGGACAAACGGGGTTTTAGGGGTTAAGCACCCACTAAATCTACAAAGTAATGCAAGTTGTAGCCGAGGTTGTAGCAGGCCGTGTTAACTAGCCTTCCAACAAACTATAACTAGATTGTTGGGAGGACTTTAACATGGTAGAGAATAAAAGAGACAAAATAAGTAGGTGTGGCAAAATGATACCATTGAAGGAAAGAGTCATGTTTTAAACCCTTAGAAACCATATACGACTAGAAGAAGGGGCACTAGCTATAGGATTTAGGTTCTTGTGGAAAAATTGTCAAACAAACAAGACACAAGTCATGGTGAAACATGATTGTATTTATACCTTCAAAAGATCATTTGGGGCGTACAAAGAGATAGAAACTTACAAAATCAAAGAAGATTATGATCTTATAGTGCTCTTATTTGTCCAGCCATTGGGCTCTGCTGCTTTGTAATTGCTGCTTTGAAATAGATTTCCATTTGTTTAAGAAAATAAAAAATAAATTACGCCATGTAAACAACACCCCAATAGCATTATCCATCTAAACGGAAGAATGCTCACCTTAAAAGGCAAGGTGACAAATGAAAATTGGACATCCATATGACACTAAGGAAGAAATACAAAACGGAGCTAGAAAGGTGTGCATGAGGGGGCTTTGTACTTCTCCAAAGCACATAATGTAATCTATGCATACAAAGTTATATTACCCATGACTATTAATATTATGATATACCAAGGATTAATTTACAAAGTTTAGATAGTCCAAATTTCTAAAGACCCTTGAAAGTTGAAACACTTGCTATTTGTAAGATGGATTCAATTAATGTCAATTGATCTTGTAAGGTGGCATTGACCAAAGCAGAAATCATTACTATTATACACATCTGTAATAGACAAGAAGTTCCTTATTCTATGACATGATCTCAAAAAAAAATTCTTTTTAGTGGTATGGATTGTTACCTGTCAATTTTCAACTTCATAAGAAATTTGAACCAAGAAAGATTCTCTCAAGGATGCAACATTCCTCTAATCAATTTAGCACAACGTTATTGCTTGCCAAGATTGTTCCTATTTATAGCCTTCACAAATGTTTCCATTAGAACCTTTCTTTGTTTGGGACTAAACTTCTTCGTAGATTTCATAATTACTACAAAATTTGGTCCCTTACAAGACGATCAACCATATAGATTATTTAGATTGCAAAGAACAAACAAACATTTGGCAATAATAGATGGTCAAATCAACAATTTAGTTCTTGTCTCTTGGATTCCTTGATTGATTACGTTAGGAATTCCTTAGTATGTACTAGATAGACATCTATAAGTTCTTCTCGTCGCCTTATGCATGATAGGATGTTATGTGATAGTGTATGGATTTAATTGTCTTTGTTTGTAGTGAATACAAACAACAGGTGGTTTGACAACCTCAATACTTGCTCCTTTGAGTGTGGCTTTGTTTCTTTTTGAGATTGCCTATTCTTGATGGCCATCCTTTCTAGGGCTTGGTTGTTATTTTATTTTGTTTTGCAATGGATTAAACTAAATGAATAATTTATTTTTTGAAAACATTTTTTAATTCAAAGAATGCAAGTATGTTTCACTTCAAAAATTGACTCATTTTATTTATGAGTCAATTTTTACATTTTTGTTTGACAAAGGTGTTCTTCTAAGTTGAACTTGATGACGCATCTTCATGTTTTGGGAAATTTGGACTACCTCAAGGGTTACATGTGGGATTATGATTTAGTCAAGTTGTTCCATAAACTCTTAGCCCATGCAAGTGCTAAATGTTTTATTTATTTTTCAAGCTTGCTCTAAATGAGAACTAGACTTTAGTCAATAATATGGTATTAGAAACACAAGGTTGTCTTTGGCAAAGTTAATTTTAGTGGTCCATGATTGATTTTTCATGAAATTATAGAAGCTTTCTTTGGGGGAATTCTTTTCTTGGTATCATTGTTTTGGTTGCCAAATGACATACAATAATCTTTAAAATATAGATGAAGTCATTAAAATTGAAGGACCTAAGTACCTATAAACAAATGAAATAGGATTTCTATTTTGAAGTGGCTATGTGATGGATTTTATTGTCAACACTTGTGATTTTATTTTTTTAAATACTTAAGGTAGGGACACCCCAAAGCAACATTTTTTCTCTTGTACACAATTACTATTACTAGATTGGTCAAATTTACATATTTTCTTGTTGTAAAATGAAAGTAGAACGCACCTAGCAAGCCACATGTGGCTATTGATTTGATATTCTCTCCTTTGCAATAAAATTTTGTTTCATTTGTTCAAAAAAGAAAAGAAAAAGAGTGCACTAAAAATTTGACATTTGGATACTATTGTGTATGCAAAAGTTATGGAAGGTCATATTTTCTTTGTAGATGTTCTAATATTGTTTTTTCACCAATGAATATATAGAGAGATTTTCAAGACATATATACAATGAAGATATCTTGAAGTGACCCTTACAAAGACAATGCAATTTTGGATGTACCTACCTTAAAAAGAACAAAACTCTTAGGGCATCAAACCACAATAAACACCTAAGTTTGGTGCCAAAGACACTCTTGAAGTTGGCCCGTAGGCTAGCTTTGTTTTTCAGCCACCATAGAGGCAAAGCACCTCAAGGGGCAGTGTTGCCTGTGAGTTGTTGTATGTAGCTCTTGTATTTTGATAACTCTCAAGGTAGCATCACCCATAACCATCATTGAATCAATGACTGTCACCTTTAAAATCTTGGGAAGTGAATAGAGGTGATTACAAAGATGTAATATATCTAAATACCAAACCCTAGTGTTGGTATTGGTGCATGTATAGTTGGCTCTTTAAAAATTCACAACCTATTCTAATATTGTCTAAATAATACATTTAAAAGAGCACAATAATTATTTTTCTCTTACTAGTAGGGTCCAATAACTTGTTGGATGTGTATTAGCGGACATCATGTCGCAAACCCTTAAATTAATGGTTATAGGTGCTACTACCTTACTTTGTTCTAGCCGCTACGGGTGGGCTCTTGTATTTCTAATTTTTACCATGAAGGTTCCCTTTATTTGTGTAAGAAAAAAAGACTCCTAATTGTTTTAGTATGGTAGAACCACCCATTGCCAACTAGGGATCCATGTCCATCCTATAGGGTGTATCTATTTCCAACCAAAGATTGGAATGCATGTCTTTCTCCTTTTCAAGGTTGGCACAATGTCCTAGATCATGACACATGTCCCGAAGCAGTGAGCAAGAAAGTAATTTTTGGATGATTGGAATTGGAAGACTATACATTGGGTATAGATTGAGGTCAACTTTTGACTTCTAAAATTTGTATTAATTTCAATTCAAATCATGTAATTACAAAAAAAACTACAATCCCCATGATTTCTATCTTTCTACATGACAAAAATTTTACATTGCCTTGCACTACTCTAGAACATGCACGGAATTGTTGAAGTGGTCGGCTATGAGTGGTTCTCAAATAAAACAACACATTATGGTCAGATAACCCATATTAGACACCTACGGAATGATCCCATTATGTTTTTTTCAAATATCTAGATTTTGGCTTCAATGCATGTCTTACATGACACTAATGGAGTGATTAGTGACTTCTTAGGAACTTCCAATTTTTCAATTAGAATTCATTGTAAGAATTGACTTTCTAGGCCTTCCTTGTTAGAAAATACTATGACTGCTTTAGGTGAGCAAAATGAGCATGATGATTCAGATTTTGTTGGTTCTAAGGTAGTCTACAGACTCTTCTGGGCCATGTTGAATTGAGCACTTCATATGTCAAATACATAGCAAATTCATACTTTGTTAAAAAAACATAATTTCAATTGCTCTCACTGTTTCTCACACTTGCACTACTCTGGGTAAAAGAATTAAAAAATTTTAGCAACCATATGAGGTCGAACTCCTAATTTAGACCATAATGGGTTGTTTTACCTTCAATGAGCATGGTGGTTAATTTAGGCAATTAAATGCCCAATTTCTTCAAAAAAAAATGGGCATCTTCAAGCCTATAGAAAAAAAAAGAGGATAAATTTGTTAAAAAATGCCAAACTATAATGATGGCCCTACACACTATTGCCAAAATGTTTCCAAAACTTTATTTCATCTATTATTTAGAGCCAACACATACAATAATTGCATACTCAAAATTGGACTCCTTCAATTCAAACCTCCAGAATGAAGGAGCCACGAAACTCAAAACCTACTTGAAAGAAAGGCCACATAACCATTTGTCCGAAAATTAAAAAACTAAAAAAAACTACTTGAAACTGGCAGTGAGTGAAGCAATCACAGCCGGCATCTGTAAACCCCAAGTTTCATATTTTTGCATATAAGGTAAACCAGCCCATTGTGGTCAGAATTTTGAGTCTGCCCTCATGTCATTGCTGAAAATTTTCAAATTTTTTCTCACTCAAAGATAAGTGTGAGAAATAGTGAGAGCAATTGAAATTTTATTTTTTAGACAAAGTGTGAATTAGTTATGTATTTTTGAAGTGATCTTCCCAACACGATGCAACACAACTTGTTATTGGGTGCACTAACCTACTGCCGACTTCCAATATTGTCAGATCCAAAGGTTTTGGACCTGCTGACTGACAAGTTCAAGCCATCCTTTCAGTGCTACCTAAACTGATGTTATTTAATAAGCTTTAGGATGGCTTTCACTCAATTACTGATTTTTACAATATTTTCTTACCTAGTTATTTATTATTATTATTATTATTATTATTATTATTATTATTATTATTATTATTATTTGTTCAAAAGCAAATGACCAAAACTGTTACTATGACATTTTCAACCCGACTTTGGTCAAACCTTCACATGAAGGTATGGGAAATTGATAAAATAGTGATTATTATGACACTTTGATTTTGATAAATTATAATTTCAAGATGTACTATTCTTTAACTTCTAAAGAATCGGGGGTGTTTTCTTAGAGAAATTGTCAAAAACTAACATTTTCTAGTGCATTGTCCAAAGTTTAAAATTTAAAACTTTTTTTTAAAACTTTAATTGTACAAAAGTTTGGTAGACTACTACAATGATGTGATAGACAAAATTCAAACCATTTGTCTATGTGGATTAAAAAGGTTATGACATTTGAAGGGAGGAAAAAAACTTTTTTTCATTCTCATGAAATGGAATCATATCAAATTTTGGGCTCTCTTTGAATAAAATATTTGCTCTTAATGAATTTGTGTCTCTCCACCATTGAGTTTTAAATCTTGCTAGGTACATTCATGCAAATTTTCAATGGAGTCTAGCCTACTTTAAGTCACCTTGCAATGCAAAAAGGGTAAGTGAATTGGCAACATACTAGTCATGGTTTGATTACTTCTTGTACAATGAGGAATTTTTTTAATATCAAATCCAAATAGTGAAAAGTTTGAGTCAATATTTGGAATATGTAAAAAAATTCCAAGAACTTTGACTCCATAGATTTCAAGATAATAGGACTTGAAGTTAAAAAGAAAAAATTTACTCTTGAAACTGCCTTTAAATAGCTAACAAAGTTTGGTTCCTCTTAGATGTGATTTGAGAACTAAAATTTGTTTTGGAAGGGAACAATTTTATGCCATAATTTATTTATTGCATGCATCCCAAATTTAAAAAAATCAGTGAAGGCTTTAGTAGAAATTGCCCCAAAGATGTCCAAATTGCCTAAACTATTCAAATTTCTTCATGCAACATAATTTTTTTTATCTAAGCACCCAATCAAAACAAATTATAGTTCTACTAAAGAGATACGTGTTTATACCTCTGTGTCATAATTTTTAAACATTTGAACAAAATTGACTTTGTAGGAACCTACCCAAGATTTCTTGCATAAATTGAACAAACACTTAGATCCTTTAAAAGTATCTATTTTGTGCTTGACCCCTAAACATTAGTTGAAATGTATCCTTGGAGCACTAGGCCATAGTGTTAGAGCTTGATGCTCCAAAAATATATTGTCACCACTTTGGTTCTAATATGCTCCTACACCACGAAGCTCTTAAATTTTAGTTTGGTGCTCTAAGGACACACTTCTACTAGAGAAAAAAGAATGTTCATGATAACTATATATAAATCTTCAAAATGGAGAATGACAATCACTTTTTGAATTTACCTTAGATTTTATTTTCTTCAAATATGAACTTACAAATGTGTCACATGGTAGGGCTCTAGTCACCATCTAACTGAAGACCTCATAGAAAGGATTAACATTAACCAGAAAATATGGTGAAAGGCAAAATGATTTTGAATATTTAAAAAAACAAACCATTTCATTTAGTCTTATGGTTTTAGGCATTGAATGTCAAACCTTTGTATTACATGGATCTAGAAAAAATTTAAGCTCAAAATGTCTCAAATTATTGGGTTACAATATTATATTACTTTGACTTATAAAAAATATTATAAATAATTATTTGCATATAAATTTAAAAATATAAAATAAAAGTTTTGGATTAATTATTTTTAAGTCCATAACAAATCATCATCAAAAAACAATCAATATTTGATGTATTATAAATTCTTAAAATGATTATTATTAAATTTTTATTTATATTATAAAAAATGATTTAAATAATATAAGATGTGGATGTAATCATTCAATTAACCCCTAAATGCCTGAGGCACCCAAATCTGGTGTTTGCAATACTTTGAATTGAAATAAAACCTAACCAATTTGCTATTTTTAGTAGTTTATATTTTTAGAAAGTTCTTCTTGAAGTCTAGTTTTAGCATTAAAAATTTGATCTTGAAAATAAATGATAGTGATTTTTCTACTCAAAATTTTGTGCAAGGGTACCCATTGCAATCTTGACTTCCCGTAGTGTTGAGAGCTCTTGAAAATGAACCTCAAATACACTAGATCTTAGAGAAAAAATCACATTCAAAATTCATTTAAAAAATTTATAGAGTAGATTTTAAGAAGCCATTAATTGATTGGGGTTATACATGTTAGGCCCTTTAACATCATATTTTTTTGTTCACCAATTTTTTAGATTTGACTTGTGAAAAAAGGATTGAAAGATTTGTGCAATTTTAACACCCTCATGGTCAAACATTATAATCTTTCACTCCATAAGTGATATTGTTGTATTTTCTTTTCCTATGAAATCTCTAACATGTCTAGTTTGAATTTGTACAGTTACAATTCAAAAAAAATTGATACAACTTATCAAAATGATGGCATTTTGTTCAATTTAGAGCAAAGTCCAAGCACCTCAAAACAAGCCTTGGGCATTTAGGGGTTAAGAGGGATTACTTCCAAGCCATTTGAGTCTCAGAACATTGCTTAACTTTTTTGAATAATTGACAACTTTATTCATCCACTGGCATCATAATTGTCTTGTAAATTTATTGTACAACATGTATTTATAAATTATCCCCGGGGAGATCATTTAGAGGGTCCAGTAGAAACTACGTGCGTTAAGATTTTAGATCCCCTATCTTATGTTCTAAAATTTAAATGAAAGAAAAAGAAAAAAATATGAGTAGATTTTCCTACTTTTAAAGTTTATGTTTTGAATTATTGATATTTTTATTTTTTAATTATAATTAGTTACTAATTTTTGAAATAAAAAGATACACTGCAAAGCTGAAAATAACTTTCACACCCCTATTTTATGTAAGAAAAAAAATTGTATAAAAAATACACCAAAAATTCTCAAAAATAAATCTCTATTGAAAGTTCATATTCCTTGAATATTGATGCAATGGTCATCTAAATGCATTCTCTATAAATATTTGAGTTGAAAAGTATGCCATTTTAGTTCATTTTTTAACCCTGTCTAGAAATCATTTAATATGGTATTTGAATTGGGAGTTTTGGACAATAGAAACCTATAGCCTTTATTAAACAATATTCAAAATTATAGGTCAAAATCAAAGTTCATTAAAAAGTAAATAGGGGGACAAAAAATCACTTGAACACACATGGTTAGTTATAGATACACTAAGTGATCTCCCCAGGAAATTATCAAAATTTGAATTCTTATATGATCTTTCGGGACTAATCCCTAAAAGATCATTGTCTCTTTTAGAAACAAATTGGTTTCCGGCAAGTACCTACAGTCTCATGATTTTTCATCATGATTTTTTGAATTTTTTTTAAATATAGAAAAAATGATTATCTTTGTAGGAATATGATGTTTTTAATTAATGTTGGGAACTAAATGAATGCCTAGATAAATGGAGACCAAGCAATCTCAAAAAAATTAAAAAATTGAATTAAACTATTTTTTCTCATAGAACATTTTTTTCCTAAATGGAAAGCTTTGATTCATTTCATTTGCATAAGAGATGTGAAAGTTATGGACAATCTTATTTTTTTACAATCTAAGCATCTCCTTGAAAAAATAACTTGTAGGATTCATTTTTGAATGCAATTCTTACAATTTAAAAAAAAGATTCTACATGGTTTAATTTGCTTGTTAGAACAATCTCACCATTAGGATTACTGCTTTTTAATTTCATTTTAGATATATTATTGATTTAGATTTTTTTTTCTATCTTATATATATTTCTATTTAATATAAAAAATTAAATAAAAAATTTATTATGAATTCTTTTTTCCTAGACTCTCAATTGAATTCCCCACCATAAAGATTTAAGCCTCAAAACTATATAGTGAAAAATTTTAAGTTAACTCCCAAATGCCTGAATGACCATATATAGTCGCTTCAAAATTTCAAACTTGTTTTGGTATGGGTAGTTAAATTCCTTTGACTGGTTGAAAAAAAATTATGGGTAGTATTAAAGGTTAACTATTGGAAGCTTTTATTTTTGACTAAAAAATATAAATATTTGATTTTTGAGAGGTCCTCAAAGGCACATGTATACCATTAGTGGAAGAGTAAAACTAACCAATTTTACTTGATTTGAGATCTAAGAAACTGGACTTATCCATTTGCTTGAAAATATACCAGTGAAAAGTATAAAATGTTTTTATGGTTTTCACCATTGAAAATTTAAACTTGCAAGTATTAATTTTTGGATTATTTGTGATTTCTATTTATAAAATGAATTGCATTTTAACAGTCGCAAGGTGGATTGTGTAATGAGTTTGATAGCTTTTCATGTAAAATTAAGTTTTTTGAAAGTGTATTTAGTATACTAACACTATTTGCAGTTGTTCATGTCACCTCCTATTCCAAAAAACTTTAGTATGCAAATTTTTAAAATATTTTAGGGAGGGACAATATACTAAAAATAGAATATGTACATTTTTTTTACTATAATTTCACAACTCCTATGCAATTTCATACTCAAAATTGGTATGTAAATTAATAAGCGAGCTCTTTAAACATCTAAACAATAAAATTTTGAAAAAACAATGATTTGCTTCATTGGGGATAATTATAAGCCTATGCTTCTTCTTTTTGTAAAAAAAACACCCTTGGAAAAGCTTAGGCACTAAGGGGATAAGAAGGTTCAAAGTCAAATAATCTTGTCCTACAATGTGTAAAAAAACTTGTTTTCTTTACCCTAAACAGAAATATCTTGTATGGTCAAAATTTCTGAAATTTAGTCCACACATTCTCATACTATTTAGGTGTAAGATCATATAGTTAGATGTGCAAAACAACAATTTTCAATGTTTTTCTATTTGCAATAGAAATGGCAGTTTTGAGTGTATTTTGATAGGAAAATAAAACAAAAACACCCTTAGTTCTTTAGGGGTTAAATAAATAACCAAAAATTTCATAAAATTTTGTTGAATAAAATCAAATGAACAACAATGATCAAATGACAATTAAGAACCCATTCATTATGCCAACTTTGTATGATATCCCAAGACGGGGTTTTACTATCTAATTTATATTGACATATGCAATAATAGTGCAAAAGATTAATTTTAGCATATTGTATTGTTTGAATATTTTAAAATACATCATTGCCAATACTTGCAATACCTTTATCTTATTTAAAGTATCTAAAGACAAGATTTCAAAAGACACTTTCAAATTTTATTAGTAATCTAAACAATATATTGATATTATTCATCCTTTGAAAAATAACAAGTTTAAAAACACAAAGCATTTCTATTATTGAAGTGTTATATATTTGATAATATCATAAAATGGCTATAAAATTGCATTATGAAGGTTTAATAAAATATGTGATATATGTATATAAAAAAAAATGTATATATAATCTATCATTATAAGATCCTAAAATAAAAACCTATAGTTTTATGATAGCCTCCTATATAAGTGGTCAAAAGCATGTTTTGAAGTTCTTTTAACAACCTTGAACAAATTCCAAATTGTAAAGAATTGCTCATCAAAACTTTGACATTATTGATATGTAGCATTTGAAGCTTTAAAGCTAAAACTCTCAATCCATATACTTCAGATGAAAAAAATTGGATGAACCTTCTCGCTTGAATTGTTCTGCTAAAAAGTTTGATGTAAGAATACTTTGTAAGATCACTTTTGAAACTTGATCTCTAAAGTCCCAAGGCCATTTTTTTGTCAAAAAACACTCAAAATTGCCATTTTTGTTGTGTTCACCCAAGAAAACACAAAAACATTATTCTTAAATCTAACCATGGGGGCTCGTACTTGACTTGTTTTAGATCATGTGATAAAATTTCATGAAGTTTGAACGTATAGATTGGAAAATATTGTTAGCATTCGAAATTGGAAAAGAAGATTTTTAGAACATTGTTTTGCAATTTTAAATGTCTTTGGTTGCTATTTTGGAAATGTTTTCTACTATAGACTTTGAATTTTAGAGATTTATGTAGAACTGAGTTGAAAGTATAGGAAAAAAATTCAAAAAAAGCACAATTGATTTTCATTCTCTAAAAAATTGTTTAAATAGAAGTAGGTCTAAGATTGAACAAAAAACTAAGTTGTTAATAGCTCTAAAATGGTATTGAAAAATAGTGATCCCGATGTTGAGATTGTTCTATCAAGCATATTTAATCCTTTTGAACATTTTTTTGGGGATTTAAAGCAAATTGCATTCAAAAATGAATCATGTAAGTTACTTTTTGAAGAACATGCTTAGATTGCCCTGAAAACAAGATTGTCCATAACTTTCTCATCACTAGTCCAAATATAATGATTTAAAGCAACACATGTAGACAAAAATATAATATTTGAGGGGGAAAAAAATTAATTTAAAAAAAAATTTGTGACTTTTTTTTTGTTGCCCACCAACC
Source organism: Antitrichia curtipendula (assembly GCA_951230915.1). Lineage (NCBI taxonomy): Eukaryota > Viridiplantae > Streptophyta > Bryopsida > Hypnales > Leucodontaceae > Antitrichia > Antitrichia curtipendula. The sequence goes on from OX579641.1 coordinate 1,917,182, forward strand.
TCCATCTTTAGCTTATTGTGCCATAACTTTTGCTCCGAGGATTGATTGAAAAAAAAATAGATTTTCACAAAGTTTATGTATTTTTCTAGCTCCACAAAAAATTTCAAAAAATTAAAATTAATATTGAGATCATATGAGCCTAACCGAAGTCACATTTTGGCCTTTGTAGGACCAACAAGACTTTAGGAGTTAATAATTATATTTAGCAATTTTTATAAAATATATATATCATTTCTCCTTAACCCCTAAAGCCTCGAGGGTGTTTTCTGTCAAAAAAACACTCAAAACTACCACTTTTGTTGCATTCACTTAAGGAAATTAAAAAAAATAGAATTTAATCGTAGGTATTGTACTTAACTTGTTTGAGATCATGTAGTAAAAATTTCATCAAATTTGACTGTACGGATTGGAAGATATTAGCATTCAAAGTTGGCCAAAAAGTTTTTTCTTGAGAAGATGCTTAAATTGCCCGAAAAAATGAGATTGTCCATAACTTTTATGCCTAATCAAAATAGAATGAATCAAAGCTTCAAGTATAGATAAAAACATAATAATTTAGGAAAAAAATTTAAGAAAATTATTTTAATTTTTTGTAATTTTGGGGGGGCTGCCCACCAATCTCCATTTCTTGCTTATTGTGCGATAACTTTTTCATCCGGCATCCAATTGAAACAAAAATTATATATCCACAAAGCTCTCGCAAAATTACACAACCGTAAAAAAATCTCAAAAAAATTCACTTCAAAGTGAGACAATAGGAACCTATCCAAACCCAAATTGTCTGTTGAGGAGACAAACGGTCCTTGAGGGGTTAAGAGTCACTAGTAGAGAGGGGAATGTAGATTAGGAGCTTTTTAGGTGAAGTAAATTGTATCTTGAGAAGATTTAAATCAAAAGATTTTCCTTTTTGCAAGTTTTTGTTTTGTTCTCATCCAAACATTAATTAATTCATAATCTTGTATAAAAACAATGAAACACTAAGTGACCATGTTAGTCACATTATTAAAGAATGAACAAAATTTGATTTTCAACACGTCTGGATGATTGTACTTCACCCATTTCGTGTACTTCATATAATAAGCTCCATAAAGCATTCATATTCCACCCATGGGACTCTAAAATTCTGAAGAGTTCATTCATATACAACACTTATTCTTCTTTATGTTTACATATACTTGATTTTTCTTAATGCTTCCTCAATGAATAATAACTGGATAGAGTGCACTTATAACAATGTTCATGGATCACAATTTCACAATGACAAAATGGAGTTCAATTGCCGTATTATTGTATGTCATAGTTGTACAATGGGTGAACTTTTGGGGAAAAAAAGTCGGTCACACCAAATCTTTCACAAAAACTTATTGAGGTCGCAATGACGTTAGCATTTGAGCCTAGAAATGCAAGCCTACGAGCCTTGAGTTTAGTTGTAAGTAGATATCCTACAACTATTGAAGGTGCCTATAACATAAGTAGCTATAACACAAATATCCTATAATCATGGAAAGTACTTGTAACATAGATACCTATAATATAGGTATCTAAAATATAAATATTCTATAATCATAGAAGGTTTCTATAATATAAGTATATAATTTATAGGAGCCCAGGCTCCTAGGCTTGTGGGCTCAAGATCCTAGACTCATCCGTGGTTGAGGTCGTCGTAACAATAGTGTCCTCCTGTGTCAAGAAAAAATTGAAAAAATGGTACAGGTAGTTGATGGGTATGCAAATTCAATGTATTCTATGATAATTCCAGTCACAGGCTTTGAATTGGTGGCAGACAATCATGGTGCTACAGGTGGAGTACTGGAGTGTGCCCCTTGAACTTGGAAAAAGAGCAGCTGATTTGAGCATTAAATCCAGTGTTGGTCTGCTTCCCAAAGACTAGGCTTCGGTAGCAGAAAAAAAGATATATTCACCAAATAAACCCTGATTTTTGAGCAAGGAGAAGTGCAGTACAGTACTGTACAATACTACAAATGATATGCGCTATTGGGGCTTGGTAGACTAGTCAAATGATCTCTCTAATGACCCAGAGCACCGGATTGGAAAGCAGGATGCTAAAACCCATCCTTCTCCAAAAGCTAGAGCAAGTGATTTGGGAAGTCATCATTGACCACACTAGGGCGGCTTGGCTTAAAACTATCAAACTCTGCGCTCTTTACCCCGACAAAGCCGACATTTTCCTCAAGTGTTTTGACAATACTTGACTTCAAACTGATTTTTTGGGGTGAGAGGAATCATCTCCAAATGAGTTGGAAGCTTGTGCTTTCAACGATGGGCGTTTTTTTCCTGAGAGGTTGCGGTTTCACATGAGCCTCTTAGTTGGTCTCCTCTCCGGGCTCCTTTGGCGCTTGGTTGTAGTCACTAACGTGGCGTTTGGTCCCCCTCTCGGATTGGTTTTTGTTTTGTTTCTTCTTTGGGTTTGCAGTAGATTTTTTTTAAAAGAAGAAAATAAAACCCACCGTGAATGTGGTTCCTTGGTTCTGTGAATTGTTTCCCCTTGCAATGAAAATTGTCCATGTGTTTCAAAATAAAAAATAAAAAACGTCCTACGAATTGGGTAAATTTATCCAATTTGTTATTTTCTATATAGGCAAATAAAGGCACATATAAGAGGACAAATCATATAATTGAACATTGGTCAATTATGATCCAAAGCAATTCTAGAAGCTTGTGTCTCTATACTTGTTCATGATAATAGAAAAAATGGTTGCAATGGATTTTGTATAGCATAAAGAGAGGGTTTGGTTCAACAAAGATGTGCCAAAATTGAATTTTTCATGTCACATTCTTAAGGGCTCACATCATTTTACAACCATTAAAATATGACATGTGACACTATCTTATAAAAATGACTTAATTTATGCCAAATTTGATCTACATGTAGGATAATTACTTTTGAATAATATAAATAATCAAAGCTAGTAAAATATGGAAATTTTTTACACCTTGAAATGGATCATCTATTTCTTACATCAAAATTGGATGGTAGATAGAATGATGACATCTCTAATGGTTTAGCATACATTTATCATGAAAGCAACAACCTACTAAAAATATATCCAACAAAGTTCGGTATGCCTCTTTGAATTTAAGGGAATGTTTATGCTTCTTTAGACAAGCAATAATGACAAGTTGTGACAACTCATGACTGTTTGAAATCCACAAGACAAGTTGGAAAGATATAAGAAAATGACTCTATTAAATTTGGGTACTCCTAAAGGACCATGTTATAGCTTGGGCAAAATTTCTATTGTTCATAATGGGGGATAGAGGTGGGACAATAGTTTTGAAATTAACAATACAAAATTGTATAAGACTATGTGAAATTGTTTGGTTATTTTCAAGTTAATTCATAGATTGCAAGATTATAGGTTTGAAGTAGAAAAATGATAACATATTTAGCCTTTCCTTAGAGTGTGGTAGACTTTAATTATTCTTAGAATGAGATCTATTTGCTTTCTTTTTGAATAAATTTCAATTTAGAATTGAAACTAAATCACATTAGTTACGCACTTTCCAAACTTGATAAGTACTAGAAGAGTTTTGCAAAATTTGCCCAAAATTATGTAACATGAATAAAAAATTCTGATTTTATCACTCAATTGGGGTGAAAATGATACCCTAGCACCTTGTATCAAAAATTTGAAATCATTCATTCAAAATTGACTTTATAGAAGCTATCCAACTCATCAATTAGATTTTTAAAAGACACTTATCTTTAAGCTTGAGTTAAACAATCTTGTTCAATTGTTATTTTGACCATTTTGTGATTGATGTCTTTTAAAGCAATTCTAAAATTATCAACTCAATAAGATTTCTTGCACAAATACTTTTTCAATTTTTTTTAATAATTATTCATACATTTTTTTTTCCATTGCCACATTTTTTGTTTTGTAATTGACACAAGAAAGGATAAAGTTATGAAAGACAACCTTCCAACTTTTGACCAACTATAATGCTAGTATCCTCAAATTATGGTTTAAATGACATTTGTTTAAGACTTTTGGGATAAATTAAATTGATTGATGATCAAATGTGCAAATTTTGAACAACAAACAAATTATTAAAAAAGAAGTTTTATCTCATTCAACTATGTTGACATAAAATCACTCAAAAAATTTGTACATAGTTTCACATGAATGGTGAACCATGTTCTCATAATTAATTTAAAGGTACAATTTACATAGATGAAATTCTACAATTGTGGTTCATGACCTTGCAATAGTGCATCTGAACCTCAATGTGTCACTCCCCTAATTTTGTCACACTCATTTTCAATACATTTTGTCATTTTAAGATAGACAAGCATAAGATTTAGTACTAGGGTAATATGTATTACTAGATAATGAGAATGTCATCACTGTAGACTACCAAATTCAACATATAACAATTCTAAATGTCAATGCCAAAATTTTAAGGGGAATTGTTTTTTAAGAATTAATTTTTGTAAACCAAAAAAGGAAATTTTCAAAAGCCTTTACAAAATTGGCAATTCAATGATTCTACTTTATATAATATATATACAATTCAACAAATGAGTATCAAATTTGCTATGTGGTAACCTCATACTTTATTTTTGGATAGTTTTTGAAGAAAAAAAAAATTGCCTTTGAAACCAAAGGGTTAAGAAGTCAACCATTTATTAAATGACCACATATATCTTCTAAAAAATTTTAATCCCTAAAGGACCAAGCAAACGTTCAATGTTCATACGTCAATTCATACAAATGATGCTCACAAATTTTTTACATAACTTTTGAACGTGTATCCCCTTTGTTGGGATTATTTTCCCAATTGAATGCATGGATCAAAAGTTATATTTGCGATAGTCTTTTTGAGTAGCGCATGTAGTTGTGGGTAACATGTGCAAAACTTCTCTTCTATTTCTGAAATTGGGTAAGTATGTAACCAACATTATATGGATGCAACTACATGTCAAAAACAAACACCTTGTGTACTGTAAAAGTCTCACGGTAAGAGGAGTTAAAGTTTTTTGGCCATGTTGGGCCATGTCAGAAAAAAAACAATTTCTTCCGAGATTTCTTCTAACTTCAAAGCCTATAATCTTTCAATCCATAGGGTCAAAGTTTCTGAAATTTTTTCCACACTTTTGGACCATAGTAGTCAGATAGTATAAATTTGTATGATTGAATTATTTTTAAATTTATTTTTCCCATTGCCCCAAAGTGGCAATATTTGACAATTTCTACTTGAATTGTTTGCCAAGTCTATAGGGGTTAAACCTAAACTGTTCTTTTTGAAGTTTCATCAATTGTTACAATTTGATTCTTCACTTGTTTGTGAGCGTAAATTAATTTTTTGAAATTGACTGTTGAATACAAACCTGAAAATATAAATTTTTTTCGCACAAATGAGTACAAATGCACATTCTATAAATCATTGTGTGGTTTAAACTTAGAATTTCATTCTTGTAACTAGCATGGGACTTCCACTTGGTTGTTATTTTGCCCTTTCAAGCCATAAAAATCGAATTTCCAATTCAAGACAATGGCACAAAATATATATTTGGATCATTTTTAGGAAAAAAAATTCTTCCAAATTTACCTACTTAATTGTAGAAAAAAAAAATCTTGAAATTTTGGTTAAAGATCTCTTTTTTATTAGTATTTGTTTATTTTTCATTACAGTTATAGTAATGAAAAAAATATAATTCTTTCTCAACTCAAACGAATTCATACTAAACTAGATGAAAGCTTATTTCCACACCTTCTAGTCTTCATTAACCCTCGAAGGACATTGAGGCCAAAATGTCTTACATATGACTTTCAAGATTACTGTAGAAATAAAAAAATGCACCTATTGGTCTATAAAGCAAATCATTTTGGGCTAACTACTTTGATGATAGGTATTGTCCTTTTAGGATTAAATCTTAACCCTTGATGAAATTGAGGTCGAAAATTGGTCAATGAATGACTTCATTGTTCATTATAGAAACAAAGAATGCACCTACTAGTCCAATAATCAGAGCAATGTTGGTGATTACCTTGGTCATAGGGGGTGCATCATGTAAGGGTGAACTCCTAAAGCCCAAGGCCTTCTTGGGTTCAAAAACATCATTGCTTTTGAAATGTTGTGGATCTAAAGGTCACTAAGATATAGAAATCTCAACTATACAATCTTGTAGTGTATGTGTTGTAGATGACTTGAATCAATTTTGGATTCATTTGGCAACATAGTTTGCAAGATTATAATATTTTAGTGTTGAAAAAAGACACTTAAAATTTTTCTAGCAACACATTCAGAGGTGAAATTTGATTTCTAAACTACTGAAATGACAAAAATTTAAACTATAAAGTGATTCTAAACCAACATACAAACACATAGGTCAATGAATATATCATTCAATTGACTCAATGTGTCTGCAACATGACATTGAATTGTCAAAAAATAGCAAGAAAAAACACATATGAAGCTAAACCTCCTTCCACTAAAATACTTCTTAGTCACTCATAACTTCTTGGAGTGATATGAAGTTTTAGCCACAATAATTAGACTAGTATGCACAACTTTATCAATTTAAAAAAATTGGAAATGGACATTGTATGAAGAAGAAACAAGCCACCAAAGTTCAATGTTGTGCTTTTGAATTTGGATTGCTCCCAAACATTCAAAACAACTTGGATTGACATGAAAATTTGAAGACAATAAGTAGACTTCAAGGGGAACATAGCTCAATAAGTTTGATTGAAAACAAACATTGGATGAAGGAAATACAAGCCCCCAAGGTTGCAACCATCAAATGCAGTTTGGTGAATTCAAAGTGAACCTTTGAACTTTAATTGGCTTACACAAAATGAATACATCTTGGATTGATCTAAAAATTATACAACAAACTAGAAAAGAGAGCACAAATTTTCCAACAAGTTTTATTGAATTTGGACATTGGATGCGAAAATTATAGCACTTTGAATTGGACTTACACTATGTGAGGGCACTTTTGGTCACCTTGGGTGTTTAGAGGTTAAAGAAGCAAGTTAGTATCCACTAAGAAGGAAAAAAAAAACACTTTTTAGTGCTTTGATCCTCCTTTTGAATACATACCCCCTGCCAAGAAATGTCCCATTCATTTTGTGGGAGGATTATTTCTTGAAGCCTCCTCTTGCTGCTTGAAATTTGCATAATTGGTGTTTACAATTTTTTCATCCATTTCTAGATGGGTGTTTACATTGGGCCATCTCCTTGTTGTCGGGAATTCTGAAAATAAATAGGCATTCCTTGTCGGACTTTGCCCTCCTCGTTTATTTTCAATTTATTTTCAGAATTCCCTCCACCTCACTGATTGCCCTAAACTGAATGTCAACTCTACTGATTCCCGAGGAAAAAGCCCCCCCAATGAATCCAGTTCAGTTAATCCTTGGGAAGACGGAGTGTTACATTGCACAGAGGCAGGAACCCCTTCCGGGTTGAATCCTTTACTGATGATAAGCTTCAACGCCCCAAGGCAGGCAGACTCGGTTGCACTCCAGGGCAGGCCCAAGGTTGAGTCTATAGCAGTGCAATGAGCCTCCTGCGGAGGTCTAGCCAAGGGTGAATGTAAAATAAAAAGATTGTCTCTTTTGTGCCATCTTAAATTGATTTTAACACGTACCGTAGCTCATAGGGGGCCTCTGATTGCAGATACGAAATCAAAATTAGCAAAAAAACAATAAAAGGTTTCCTGCATTTTTTTTTTCCTCCAGTGAGGGGTGAGACATGGGGGGCCAAACCGCCTCCACAAGAGTCTCCTTGGAAGAACCCGAGGCTGGATGTCATGTCCAGTTCTGTCGCAAGCCATGAGTAACTCCATGATGATGTTTTTTTGCTGGCCGGCACACCTTTTGAGACTCCTCCTCCTCCGGGTACAGAACCAAACATGATCAACTGCACTGAACGGAAGGGGAATGGATGTTTGCACATTTCACAAGTAAGTTAGATCATGAGAATTTCCCAATGGAACATGATCCCAGGCCATCCACCATGTACTGCACTGTACTGTACTGTAGATGTACATACATACGTACATATGTATATTATCCACATATATATATCTATCTATCTGTAGAATAGTTCACGTATTGACAAGAAAGACAGAGGCACTCAAATCTGTTCCTCCCTTTCCAAGCGTATTACCACTTTCCTCCCCTCGTGGATCACGCGAACTTACTTGATTCGCGAGCCTTCAGACACAAACTGAAGGGGAGACGGAAATGTCCAGTGGGGGGAGGAAGTGGTTCCCTAAAACTTGGCTTTTCAGTTGGTTTGGGGAAAGGTAATTGTTTATTACCAGTGAAATCATTTCCTGTCATTCAGATCCCCATAAAACTCAACAGCAGACAACACCTCCTGTGGGGGAATATAGGGGAACTCATTCAATTTTAGAATGAATAATAATAATAATAAGGGTAGCCAGTCAGAGCAGTTTGTGGGCATCGAAGGCATCCAGGGCATCAGTTTTATTGCTTTTGTTTATTCAATCAGGACATGCGAGGAATTAGTCTTTGGGCCTGCCCCAGTAAAGCCCCAATGGGACCAGGTGGCAAGCTGACAGTGACTGGTGGGAACACCCACGCCCTGGATCTGTGGATGGATGAATCCTGTAGGGTCAGATGGATGAGGGGACCCACGAGACCGGGTCAGGGACTCAGGGGAGGACTGAGTGCAGCCGTCGATGGAGGGATGGATGAATGGGTGGATGGATGGATGGATGGATGGATGCAGCAGCAGGGGGGGCGGGGGGGGGGGACAAAAAGGGGAGGGAGGGAGGTGGCATTAAGGGCCGGTTTATACTTGGGGCCGGATTGAAGGCCGGCCGGAACTCTCCAAGTTTGAACCAATAGGATGGCTCAATTTCTCCAAATCCGGCCCAAGGGCTTTATACTAGGGCCGGATTGAAACCACCACTCATCCTACGTGTTGCCTTAGGTGGCATAGTTTTGGCGCCAAACCATCCGGCCCCAGAGGAGCAATCGGGACAAGGTTTTGGATGGCCCGATTACCCATCTAGGGCCGGATTGGGGTTGGATTGGGCTCCTCCGTTAGATTGTACAAATCTCCACCATTGATGAAAAGAGTTTTATTTACAAACTCTTTGATTTTACAAATAAACTAGATAAGAAGTGAAACAAGAGAGTTTTGGTCTGCTTGTTTTGTCAGACTGAAGATTTACATTATGTCACAGATTTTACTGCTAATCGATAATCAATAATTATTTTCATTTATGGGATTACAGATTTGCAACGAAGGCAGTGACTAGCCATACAGTATGTTAATAGTCAGAGCCCCTGGAGATAATTGTAATGAAATTTTCTAAAAAAATTATTTTTATTTTTAAATTAAATAATAATAATTTAAAAAAGAATTTCAACACAAGAAAAAAACTTCAAGAAAAAACATTAGAATTTTTATTTTTATTTTTATTTTCAACTAAAATATTCTATAATTAAAATCCACATGCTTCGCACCTTGAGTCTAGACCTATTTCTTTCCCCAAAAAATAATTAAAAAATAATTAGGGCTATTTGCATAAGTGTCAATATAGAATTGAGATTGAACTTGAAAGTAAGGAATAATACTAATGATACTAAGATAAATTTGCATATGATAGGCAAACCACCTATGACATGCACCTAGGAAATGACCCATTAGAGTCTTACATCAACCCATGACAAAAAAAATTCAATAGATGAAATTAGGACTTAATTAGGTTGGTTAGTGGCCAAAATCAATGTCTTGGGTGATGGTGATGGAGCTATTAGTGATTAATTTAGAAACTTCTACCTTTTTAGTATCAATTCATCAAAGTAATTGATTTTTTTCTTCCTTTATGTTGTGACCCTGTTATAAAATATTGTAACTGCTTTAGGTAGTAGGATAGCCATCAAGCATACACTAACTTTTTGTTGGTTTTGGAGTAGTGTATAGACTCTTTTAAGCCAATTGGACAATATACTTCAAAATTTATAAAAAATTCATACTTTGTAAATAAAAAATTCAACTACTCTCTTTATTTCTCACTATTATGTTTGTATGGAAAAAAATTTGAATTATTTTGCCAATTGTAATAAAGGCAAAACACTCATTATGTCTTACATAGGCATGTTTACTTTAAAACATTCTGCATTTGTATAGTCACCACATTGCAAAAGTAGGAAAATAGGGAATGTGACTTAATGTTCATTGACTACATAAATAATCAAAAAAATATATTATAATAAATGAAGTCTGCTTTCATTTAAATATGATTTTAAAAAATTAAAAATTAAATAGAAAAAATAAGAAAGGAAAGGAAAAGTTCCAAGCTTTTGTTTTTGTTTTTAATTCTTTCTTTCGGAATACAAAAACAAGAAGAGAAAGGAAAAGATTCAAATAAAATAATCTTTTTTTCCCAGTAGAAGATAGGAAAGAAAACAAAAACGTTTTAAAATATTAAAAAATCTCTCTTCTATTTTTGAAATAGATAAAGTAGGAATAAAAAAAAGGATTTAAAAAAATCTTAAAACTATCTTTTCTATGTTTGAACTTGAACAAATAAGAAGAAAAAAGAACAAAAAACTAAAAAAATCTCTCTTTTATTCTTTTGAAATAGAAAAAATAAGAAGAGAAAGGAAATATTAATGTTTTATGTTTTTTTATTTGAACATTAAAAAAATACAAGAGCACATTAATCCTCAATCCGGCCCTAGAATTCAACTTCACCACTTTACATTACTTGGGGCCGGAGTGATGAATCCTCAATCCGGCCCCCAAATCCGGCCTCACCACTTTACATTATCTAGGGCCGGAGTGGTGAATTGGGGCCGGATTGAAGGCCGGATTGAAGGCAAATCCGGCCGGCCTTCCATCCGGCCCCAGAGCGTGTATAAACCCGCCCTAAGTTACGTAGTTGGGCAAAATTCTCCTCACTGACCCAGTTTGGGCATATCCAGTCTTATCATTAAATAGATGAAGCCTGTAATATATGGATGAAAGTTTATTTATCTATCCAAAAGAATGTACATTCATCCCCAATAGAGCAATACCGTCCCAAGGTTTGGTAGCATTTTTCAATTTCATCCGTTGAAAAATATATATATGTCTCACCAAATATTCCCTATAAAAAAATTTGCATCTCTTTTTAACAAAAATTTGCTCAATAAAAAATCTTGTGTCAAGCATGATTGTTTAATCTTTTCTAAAATTTTGCACATTTTCCTATATAACTTTGTACAAGTAGTCTATATTAGTTTCTTCAATTTCATTTGAAATTGGTCGAATGAAAAAGTTAATTATCAAACATTGGAGGATTATTTTGGATAACTGAAACAGATTTTAGATGAGCATCGCCTAAAAGCACTATGTTCATTGTCTCAAATATTAACTTCAAAGCACTTCTTCAAAATATTATTAAAAAAGATCTACAAGTTTTTCATGTTTGTATTTCTTGAACCATAAAGCTTTTAGAAGTGTCTTGGTATTTATTGTCAATCAAATCTTTAATTTTTAACTTGATTAGATCCATAACTAAGGGCAAAACAAATCAAGTTAAAAACTTAATCACTAAATTGTTGTTCTAAATTATATTTTGTCAATTTTCACTATCTTTTCTCCTCGAGGGATTAAATGTCCTAAATCAATTGTTGATTTAAAATGTTGTCCATTGAAAAGTAATTTATAGACCAAGTTTTCACTGTGTGGATATACAAAAAATGAATGAAATACATCCAAATATACAAAAAATAAATAAATTTGTGTGGTCAACCATGGCTATTGATTGGAGGATATATCAACCAAGCAACTAGTGTGGTCACTTGGCTCACTTGGTACTTTATGCTATTGTGGAAGGTTCTAAATGAGTTAAAGTAAGGATGAAAAGGAAAAAACACTTGCAAAAATAAACCATAACCCCTAAAATTCCAAAGTCGCCTCAAGGGACAAAATAGATTTGAAGTAGGCTCATGTAAATTCAATTTTTGAAGTGATGTTTTGAATCCTTTTTTAAAATAGAAAAAATACATTAGCATTTAGATTATATAGCATAGTATAAAACTTATGACACAATAAGCTCAAAATGAAGTAGATTGTGCAACCAAAAATCCACAAAATCTTGAAATTACTTTTATAAATTATTTTTTATGGAATGTTTTTGGTCTAAATAAAAATCTTTTATTCATTCTATTTGGATGACCATAGTTGAGTTCACCTTTGGCCATAATTAAAATTGTGGAAGCTAAATGGTTTTGAAAATGAATAAGTCACTTTGCCAATTTTAAGGAAAAAAACCCAGAAAGGAAATCAAAATGTTGGAAAAAATACATGTACAGCCTTATCCCAAGACATGATGCCAAATCCAAATTTATTCCTCAATTTTTACAACAAAGAAGGGACACAATGAAGAGTAATAGGTTCGTCAAAAGCCAAACCATGACTTTCCTAGGCAATGAAGAAAACCCTTCAATTTCCAAGATTATCTGAAGGGTTGTTGAAAGTGAAGTAAGACTATTTCATAATTGTCAAATAACTACTCCCTTTGTCTATCTAAAAATCTCCAAATTAGATACAATTTTTGTCCCACTAAAAAGTTCCATTTACTGATTTCAATCGTCGAGTAAGGATTGTCCGTGTTGAACGACCTCGTGGAGGCAAGTCAAGCAATGAGGGAACGTTCTTTTCCTAGCAAGCTTGGCCTTACCCATATGAGGCACCTTGTACTTGTTACTTCCTTAAATAATAGTATTAATGATGAATTCAATGACTACTTGGACACTATGAAGATTTGTTTATGAAGTAGGTCAAGTTTCCTTGTTGTAGGTATTTAGGTTGGGGCAAGTATTTATAAAATCCCCTTATTGCCACCAACCTTTAAATCATCAAGAATGACAAGCCAATAGCATTCACGAATTGTGCTAAAAAATAAGACTTTCAGCACGGACTTTGGATGTCTAAATGATGGTAACTAAGCTAAAGATTTTGCATAGATATGAGAGATGGATTAATTTTTTTTTAATGCATATATCACTAGCACAAGAACTAAAAATACAGTTAATTTCTCATGGAAAAAGTTAATGGGGTGTTTTAGTGGGAGAGAGGGAGTAATTAATAATAATAATAATAAGTGCCAAACGAACACTTATAAATTTAAATAATTATTTGGCACATATATGTTAAAGGTGACCTCAAGCTATAGCATTGATGTGAAAGTTAAAGAGTCTCTTGTTTTGCTGGCAATCATACGAGTCTCATATAAGATACCATAGTTGTATTTGGAAGAAAAACAAATGTTTAGAAGTTTCAAACTTTGCATTGAAATTGGTAGTTTTGTGTATTTTTTGATGAAAAAATGGCCTCGGGACTTTAGGAATTAAAAAATATACAAAATAATGGAATGCGGAAAAAAATAAACTATGGTATATAAACATCTTAAATGAAATTGAAAAAACATCTATAAATAAATGAAAAAAAAATTCTACTTGGACTTGAAAATAGGTCAATTTTTCTTTTGAAATAGTGATCAAATGGTGAAAGGTACACAACATCTTGTCTAATTTGAGGTGAACAAAGTCTTACTCCAAAATTCCCATTTCTTCATTTATGATGACCATTTAAGTCTTTAGGATGGTGGTCTATAATTTTCTCTTACCTTCTTGTTTCAAATAAGATGTATTGTTCCAATAATGCCTTTTTCATGGATAGGTATACAAAAAAACAATAAAGCAAAAGAAATCCAAATATAATTAGATTATGTTATAGAACAAACTCCATTGTTGTATTTTATGAGTGACATACCAACATTGGGCATAGTAATGATGCACTCTAATGAAGCATTAGGATTGAATATCTTTTAAACTTTTGAAATCTTGTCATACTGAATATGCATTTGATTAGACAACCTTCGCATATCAAGTTGTGAGCATGCGTGACCAATTCAAGGAATAAATACTCATTATCAATCCTACCTAAACATCAACTTTTAAAATATGAGTGTAAATGGTGAAGGTATTACCATACCTTCCATTTTTGAAGCAAAGTCCTTTATAATCACTTCAACATGCCTTCTCTTAGACTACTTACTAAAATACATACAATTTCTATTTCTTCATTCAAATTCCAATCAATTTTGCTTGATTTTAATAAGTGGTGATTATGGTGCACATACCTTAACCTCTAAAGGACCAAATGTTCAAATTTTGAATAATAGATGAATGCAAACACATCCCAAGCACAAAAAAATGCAATTTTTCTTAAAGTTTTTGCTTTGCAAACATTCTACAATTCAAAAGATATTCAAAAGATAAGGTAGGTTTGGCCTTTTGAAGCTCACTTAATCCTTTAATGCTATTTGAGAGAATTGAATATGCAAGCTTGCTATTTATATTCCTCTGGTAAAATTAAATTTTGTTCAAGGATCCTATCCCATACTTGAAAGCACCATCATAGGCCTCCTCCTTTTTTGCATGGAGCCCAGTAATGGTGCTTTTATGCATTGGACACCGCAATGCTAGCATGCAAACATAAAACCTACGAATCCATGAACCTAATCATTTATATTCTAGACACCTTCTATAGATATATAGGTGTCTATGTTATAGACTTTTTTTTCTATATCATAATGTATCTATGTTACATGTACATATGTTATAAACACCTTCAAAATGGTTGTACGTTCATACCTACAACTAGATTCGAGGCTCATACGCTCACATCCGTGCGCTCACTCGTAATCATTGCTAGTCTCCATCTTCCCTTCAAATTATCTTTGTTTTTATTTCAATTTCTAACAACTAGTAAATTTTTTATTCAGTAGTCAAGTAACTTAATTTCATATGTGTGGGCATTCTTGGTACAGAAAAGGACAAGAACCTGAGCTGGAAGTAGACTTTTCTTTTTTCTTTTGAGCCCCAAAAGGTTGAACCCCTTTTCTGGCCCCAAACAGAGTTGAATGTGTGCACTAAGCCAGTCACACAGACACAGATTTTGATTCCCTGGAGTCTGAAGTGAAGGCCCAAAACACAATGGTGCTGCTGATGCACCCATTCCTGTACACTATTTTAAAAATAATAATTTAAAAACATTGTGTGGCATGTCTGATAACTTAAACCATAAGCTCTTGGGGAGCACTTTTTCTGATGACAATTCTGGCCATGGGGTACATTTTGACTTACCTTAGGGGCTAATTAAATAGACTGGGGCTCAATTGTAATATATTTCCTTCGGGAATTCTAAAGTCAGTACAGGCCACTTTTTCAGAACTGGCATGAGGGGAATGGTCATTGTCCTTCCTCTCCTCACACTCGTCTGCACAAATTTACGGCCAAATTTACATATCAAGTTACTGGGGGTGAGGTGAAACAAGGGAGCTCAAATGTAAGTGAACTGAATATTTAGTTTCCAGCAGTTAGCCCGGTGCATGTGAAGTCTCTTGAGCTTCAAGTCCTCGGTGGAACCCTTCCCAATGCAAGACTTTATGGTATTAGATTAAGACAGTGCCCAAACTCATGTCCAAGATTCTGCTAATTAAGCCACCGTAATCTACCCAGGTTATTTCATGTAACCATGCGAATATGGAAGTGTACTACATAACTTACTGTAACTCCGCTGGATTTGTGCCACCGCGGTGGCACCTTTGAAAAGCTTAACCCTTAAAAAGGAGCATCATGTTTCGAGGCCCAAAACCCACCTCAAAAGCAAGGTCAAAATCTTCATCAGCAATTTTCTTAAAACAAATGCAACCGCAGAATCTTTTAGTTGACTTAATCAAGTACATCATCCTAAAATTTTAGAGCTAATATGTCCACTGATTTTAAGTTCAACGTGCCTAAATTTCAAAATGCAGGCTTTTGCAACCCTTCCAAAACGTGAGGTTTTGTCTTTCAACATTTTAAGAAAATAAAATAAAAACATGTCCTACAATTTGTGCATTTAAGTCAATATATTGGAAGATGGGTTGGAAACATATGTAAATTTTTTTAATCAAAAATATTTTTATATTCATTTTTTTTAAATGCAAAGTAGAATGGGTCACTAAATGAAAGATAAAACTAACAACTGTTAATCTCCAAAATATCTAAAGTATAAATTTAATTGGTTAGATAAAACCAACTTTTGAGCCTCCTACCTCAACAAGCTTTAGAATATTAGGCCAAAGACACCTCATGTGGGGGACTTTCCCCACAACAACAAACAACGGATGTCACAAAAAATGTTCAAAATTGTTACTTTCTAGTGCATTCAGCACAATAAAAATGAATAGAAAAAGTTTCAAATTTTTAATTGTACAAATTTTTACTAGACTACCACAAGAACTTGTGGAAATATTTTAGACCATTTGAGTGTACAGATTGCAAGAATATAACGTTTGAAATTAGAAGAACATAAACTTTGAGCCTTGCCGAACGGAGTTAGCATAGTCTACCTTCACTTTCTATAGTTCAAAATTCAAACCATTGTATAAATAATAATATTATTTATTTGCATGCCAATTTTCAAAGATAATGGAGGTATCTAACATACCTGAAAAATCTTGCATTGAAAGGAAATAAGACCCCCCCTATGGAAATAAGATTTTAAGTTTTTTTAGAGAAATCAGTTTTTGAAAGAATCAAAATCCCAACAATAAATACAAAGCTTTCTTTATCTTGATCAAGTTCCTTCCAAATAAGAAATAAGAAGTTAATGAATTTACAATATAAATTATGCTAATAGTTCTCAAATTGTTTTATAACTATCATTTTAAGTGCATTTCAGTGATTTTTTAAGTTTTTTTTAGTTTTCAACTATACGTTATTTCTCTATACTATTGTAAGAATGTATAGAGAAAATTTTAGCCCATTTAGCTTCATAGATTGTGAAATGTAATTATTCAAAGTTAATGGAAAAAACTTCACAGCTTGCCTAATTGCTTGCCTAACTACTTACCCTCTCTACTAGCATGATGCACAAACTGCCCCTAAATTTTCGAGCCCCATAATTTTTTGATTTGAACAATTGATTGGAAAAAAATTACATTTTGGAAAAGCTTATAGAATGTGCATCTTTGAAAATAATGTCACCTTCATCCATTCAAAAATTGACTTAATATGAACCTACTTGAGCTTTCAAAAAGCTCCATGGGAGCTTAGAGAACTTAAGGGGATTAGGAACTTTTGCAAATTCTAAACAATGAATGGATTTGATAATAGAAATAATGATCATCTATTGATAGTTTAACTTTGTGAAATTAGTTATGAATTTTTGAAGTCTAAATGCAATGGTTACTAAAAGCATTCACCTTCTGAAATGTACACTATTTGTAAATTGTTGGTGTAATGAGGAAGCAAAATATCCCTTTGCATTAGAAAGACACTTTTAGAGCTCGAACGCTTTATGAAACTCCTACTTTAATTACAACATGTAGTTGACTGCATTGATAGTGTTTCAATATGTATTATGCACTTGAATAAACAAAAGTTGCAGCAAATGAATTGTAGCTCTTTCCATGAAATTTGAAATTTCAAAGATTATTAGAGGTGTTCATCAAAAGATATGGGCCAATGTATGGATATCCACATTTGTAACTATAGATATATTGTATTAATACTTGTACCCATATGTTTGTATTCATACTTGAATATGCATATGCATATACATATATCTATATGTGTGTACTTTTATAATTGAATTTTGGAGGAGGGAGTACATTATTCTTTTTCATTTTTTTCTACCTCTTTTCTAATATTGAGCTCCATGATAATTTTGTGTATTAATGGAGAATTTTGTTAAATTAGCAATCATTCTGCAACTTTGGCGTTTTTATAGTTTAGACCATGCAGTCAAAAATCTATATTTGTCTTAGATGTCTCAAAACTGTACCACTCCTAGATGGTATTCTGAAGTTTAGATTGTGCAATCTAAAATCTATACTAGTCCTAGATGTTTGATATTTCAGACTGCATAGTCTAAAAATGGCACATGGAATATTTCCATTTTTAATGAAATTCATAATATTAGTGTTTTTGAGGAGATAATGACTTCATATATTTTGTAATGTAAAAAATCACCTAAGAAGCTATTAGGCTATGAAAGTCAAAACACATGTTAAGGGGTCAAAGTCAATACGATCTTTACAATAGAGCATCCAAATCTTGCCACCAAACAATAATGGCAAGAGTTTAACTTATTAAATGAAATTATAACCAAAGGTATGTGCACCCATTATTATTGCTTGACATGAATGTTCTAAATTCATTTTATGTTAGTGATTTTTAGTATCAATACCTTAGAGCATCATCAATCTACCCTTCACTTAGGCTTTGCAATAGCATAGTGGAGGTGGGACCTTGTTTTGTAGCCTCGATTCAGATGTTATGCCACTCTTCATCTTTGCAGGCTCCGCACTCTGAGGCCCTTATATAATGGCAAATTTACACTCTTTGCTATACATCCAACTCAACTTTGCATTCATTAGTCAACCAATAATAGCGATGACCGAGTCCCATCTCTCTATTGGATTGAAGCTCTTGACACCATCGCTTAGCTTATGCGCTACAACTTGTTACCACATCAACATTGCCAAACAATCAATTCAAGGCCAAATTAGAGGTTGTAATGGTGTCTACTGGTTGAAATACCACACAATGAACCCCTCTCGTTAACTTTGAAGCCTCGTGAATTGATTCATGATATACTAGTACAATGCTAAATAACATGGGCTTGATTGATCATGCTCTTATGTACAAAGATCATATGGTTGGTTAGAATACTGTTTCTTTATGAAGTGAGGAAGGCACCTGAGTGTAAGAGAACTCCTTGTTATGTTGTAAGTTTCTTACTACCATGGTAATGATACTCGATTTGACCATCCTTTGATTATGCCAAGTAGGGTTATGATAAAGTGTTACCAACATGATATAAAATAGACTTTGTGGAATGTCTCAAACTTCACGCATGGCCCTTCATAACTTTTTGTAACAAAATATGAAGTTACCACAACTTTGACCCTTCATAACTTTTGCATAAGGGATCCAAATGATGTGTTCACTGGTGCATTGAAACCTCCTATCCTTTGCCAACTATAAAACAGAATATTTTCTTACGAATATGATATTTTCACCACTATAAACGGGATCTTTGCATTCCTTTAGTCTACTTGCGGTCGTCTACAAATATATTCTCTAATTTGAAGGTTTGAAGGGTCAAGGATTTCAAATTTTCATTTTTTTTTTATGTTATGTACTCCAACTCCTACAATTCACTCACAATACTAGAAGAGTTTGCAACCAGAATGATTCAAATCCCTACTACTATTATTTTGGGCTTCGAAGGAACTGCCCATTAGAAGTGAATTCAGCGTGCATGGATTTCAAATCGACGTCTCCATTTCTTGCCACTGCAAGCCAACCTGAAAGTGCTCCCCCCTTCCCTGAATAGAAGAGGGACAACACCACAGTACCACACATGAGCTTAAATAATCGTGTGGTGAGCCCAGGGACTCGGTCCACCCGCAGGCCCCTCCAAACTTAAACTTATATTGAGGAACCCAACCAACCGACTTTGCAAGCGGAAAGGCAGGGACGGAATTTGGGGTCTTGAGAAGGACCTGGGTACACTGTCTGTCGAAGTCTAGACGAACAAAATCAATCACTAAAATAAAATAAATGAATGAGTGCATCAAAACATTGAAATTGTCCTCCTGCCGTGTCATTTGTTTCAAAAAATAAAAAAAATAAAAACAAAACAAAAAAACCCTACTGTAAATGGCAAGGGAGGGAGGGAAGCCAATTGTGGGAACTGACCCACCCCAAGGGACCCCCTACTACAGTACTAAGTTACTGTAGTTGCTTGCTCAAGACCCGATCTTCCTTCCTTCCTTTCCTTTCCTTCGTTGGACGGATGGTGGGATTGGTGGGATTGGTGGGGTTGGGGGGTTGGGAGAGGGAACTTGGACGGAATAAGTTCGAGGAGGCCCATTCATTATATTTAGGTCTGTTCTTGTCCACCTAAACATTAAAAGCAACCGACCAACGATAGATGCAAGGATAAAATACTCGGGACTACAGTTGAAGAATTCCAATCCGCCCCAAAAATACTTGGCATTTATCACCGAACCCGGCCCCCATTGAATGGTTCAAAATAAGGACTTCCTCCGGCCCTCCGGCCCTCCGGCCCTCCGGCCCTCCCTCCCTCCCTCCTGGGGTGGGGTGGGGTGGGGGCCAAGGGGGCCATGGCCATGGGCGCAGCGGAAAAAAACCTTGATTAAGTTAGGGAGGGAGTCCTGGATTTCAAAAATGTGGGAAAAATATGAAGTTATAATTAGGCAATTAGGCCTATAATTATAGAGAGTAATTACTAACAAGCTGTAATGATTATTATTCCGTTTTGAAGCCAATGTTCCTACAAAGAATCCTTGGTTCTTTTGCCATCATGGCAATCAATCTAGAGGAAAGTTGCACCACTGCAGGGAATGCATGGGGTGTTATAAAGCTATTATTATTAATAATAATAATAATAATAATATTTTAATATACAGCCAAGGTTGGTCGCACTGTCATCTTGGAGAAAGCAAACAATGGCAAGCCTGCAGTGAAATCCAAATCCACTTAAGCTTAAGTTCCACCATGGGGAGGGGGGACGGAGGAGGGTGTGAAGCTTTCAACCACCATAATAATAATATTATTATTAATCTTTCCCCAAATTTTAACCAAGGTTACAAGGAATCGTTGCAGCAGACTGGGACCCAGGTGAGTTAGAGAGAGACTAAGGGGTTTGATGAGGGGGAAGAACCCCAAGAGAGCCAGAGAGAGAGAGAAAGAGAGAAAGAGAGAGAGTTGGCGTAGGCAGGCTAGCGATCGTGAGTCCCCCTTCTGACCAGTCTTGCACAACGGCCCCGCAGCAGGCAGGCCTCCTCCCATTGCGCTGAGCGAGTCGTCGTCATCGTCGTCGCCCCGTGGTCGTGGTGACCCAGCAGCGTCACTCAACGCAGCGTTCGTTGCGGCTTCTACATCAGGACGGGTGGGGAGCTAGCTAGCCAGCCAGCCAGCCAGCAACTGGACTTGAGGAGGCTGGAACAAGTCCGCTAACTTAGCTACAAAACGGGGGCAGCGTCTGCAGCGTCTCCTTCTGCCGCCTTAGTCCCCTAATTGCCTCGCCCCAGTCAGGCAATCCCCTCCCCGCACTACCTGGATCACACACACTTCCTCTCGTCTGCCACCACCTTTCTGTCGACGTTGCACACACCAAGCGGGTTGGGCTAGTGCAGCGTGGTGCTCATGAACATTATATTCCTCACTAAGGCTGGGGCGATTTTAGGTTGATCGGTAGCCAGCCGGTGGTCTCGAAGTTGCAGCAGCAGCAGCAGTGAGGGGTGTGGCGGTACACAGTGCCAAATTAGCGTGCAAGGGTTGCAGCGAGCTCGCGATCGCGTGATTCTCCAGCTTCTGTGGCAATTGACGGAGTTTGGCCACACATGGAGTTGGGACAAGACTTCACGGGCTTGTGGTGGTAGTACGGGAACATGTCCCTTGTTGAATGCACTTAATTCGTGGACACCCTTGCCAGTGAGTGGGTAGAACGCAAGCGGAGACAAACCTGCAGGTGCAGCCCGTATTATAATCCCGGGGTTAGTACGTACGTCGCGGTGTGCGTGGGGTTGGAGATGCAGCGCAGTCGTCGCTAGTGACAGCTAGTGAGCCACTCAAATTGTGCACATGGGTGGACGCGAACTTCACCGGGGCGTGGTGAGAAGCGCAAGCCGACGCTCCGGTAGCGTTGCAGTGACGGTGGCGCCTACGTAGCAGCAGCCGGCGCAGCTAGCTAGGGCTCTCACTCATCGGGTTTGGAAGTAGAGGAAGAAGTGAAGACGGTCCGCCTTCTGGAGGTGCCAATGACTGCACGCGTTCTCAGAGGCCGAAGGTTGTGTTTTGTTATTAGGTAGTCGCTGTAAGTTCCGCTTCGGTAGTGTTCCACAGCGGTTGCATTATCGCCCGGTCCTCTTCGGCAAGAAGGAAGGATTAGTGGTCCAGTAATCATCCCGGTTGTCAGTATTCATCATCATTCCGCAGACAGACAAGTACCGTTATCCAGGGAATGAAGGTGGGAAGATCTCATGTCACAGGCCCCCCGGCGCCTTGGAGGTCACAGTCACGGCCACAGCCTGCTGAGCTCGCAGTACATGATTGAACATCAAGCGTAGAATCTAGTGGGAAGTGCACGGACTGCAGCAGTTGTTCGTTTTGATTATAGTGCGAACCTGTTGTTAGTGGTAATAGTGGTTCCAACTTCTCGGGGCTCCCTTGGGAGCATCTGCTTCGGCCTTCGAGACGTACACCAGAAGCTGTTCAAGGAAGTATCGACTGGAAGAATCTCGCTCTTCACCACATTTCGGGCAAAAATCAGGATGGAAGTGTGGTTAGGATGAACCGGTCCTTAGCCCCTGGGCTCATGCAGTCAAGCTGAAGGTTACTGCGATGTTGAATATGAAGCTGTACCCGATGAGCTTCATGTGCAGCTCTTCTTCTTTAAGGCAAGGAAACGCCGGGTGCTTCTGAAGCCTGAGCCCCTCTCACGACGGTGGCTACCAAAGCAATAGCCTTGCTCTTTTTCCCACTAACATTAATTCAAAAAGTGAGATCGATACGCTTCATGTGTGTTTTCAGATTGCTGGCACTGAATCGACCGACAACTGGAACATCGACGAGCATCCAAAGGTGCCACCTTTGAAGGCTAGCGTCTTCTCGGAAAACCAAAAACATTTGCAGCCAGTCAGCCATCTCCATCCACCGATTCCAGCATCGGTGTCCGGCGGCGGCGGCACTAGCTACTGCCCAGCAAGCAAGCAGCGGGATGTAAGTCCAGTCTTTTGAGTTGCAGTTGGGGAATTGAACGATAAATCAAAGTGGGGCCGGCCCTTATTCATGAAGTCTATGAACAACTGGCTCACTTTCTCTCTACAATCTCCTCACTTAACACTTGACGCGGTGAAGCAGCAGAGTGACCCCGTGAGTCACCAGGCCGCAGTGCGCACGACTGTCAACCCCGCCGTGGCCAACAGCCTCATTCTGTCGAACATGTCGCAGAACCACAATAACAACCTCGGCGGCTACCAAAGTTCCGCCAACGATTGCTACAATTCGCTCCGCAGCAGCGGCGATGGCGGCAACTCTAATTCCGGCCAAGCTGGCCTAGAGATGATGCGTTCGGACGGCTCCCTGTGCATCATGGAGGCCCTCAGCAGGTCGCACAGCGCAGGTACGCAGCTCATCCTTCCCTTGCCAAGCTTGCCAAACTCCTCAAACTTACCCCTCGTCCGCTGTAGGAATATATTTCTATCGCTTCCATACTGAATCCGATCGATCCACTAGTTAAAGTATGTCATCCCGAATGTATCGCGTAACACCATCAATACGCTGGCAGGCAGGGCAGCTTTTCGAACTTTCTCTGCAGTGACAGTAATAATATTGCGCCGTCTAGCTGTTCAGAAAAGATGTTTCCCTCTGCTTGGATCTTGCATATCTTCTGCTACATAATTTCAGTAGGTAAGACCCATCGGTTTCGCAACTATCACATCGGTTCCGACATGAAGACTGCCTTTGAAAGCGACGACTGAGCCTCTTGACCCTCTTATCAGCTTGTTACGCAAATGTGTCAGAACGTACTTAAAGCAGTTTTTCCATCGATCAGTGGCTTTGAACATTCAAATCCACTGAGGCCAATTATCTTAGTTTGAAATCATCGATGCTTCCCGGACACCACCTGTTGCTAATGTCACAATCTAACCTTAGATCGTCGAAGTAACGTTGAACCTTGTGAACTGATAGATCTATCTGCGAGGAGTTTATGTAACGTAAGGTAGCATACCCATGTGAGAAGAAGGCTCTAATCCATGTCATGTGAATCATGACCCCGCCTCATTCAGATTCATCACATTGCTGTAGAACTCAGACTTTTTCCACTGCGCTTATTTAGAGATATTCGGAAGCGAAGGCGGGAGCTGAAAGAGCCAACCCACCAGCTTCGCTTTCGGAATGATACAGTTCCCACTTCCCAGTTGATAGAGAAACCGAAACGCAATTCTCGGATTCTCTCCTTTACTTAGCTGCTCACACTATTTGCGAGTACGTGACACCGTGCACCTCCATCGTTCACGGAAGCTAAATAAGCTCAGTTAAGTTTGTGAGTGGACGACCCAGTCCAGAGGCTCTCGACACGACCCGTTCCGTTCCGTTCCGCTAATGTCTGGGGGCGTTGACCGCGTCAACGGCGGGATCTTTGAACATTCAATGCGGACAAGGCAGCAGTGGGGCCTACAATGTTTGGATCACCCAACTGTTTTCCTTTATGGACCCGATTTCAATGTGAGTGATGGCGAGAATGACAACACATGCAGAAGAGGCTCTTGCGCGAAGCCAGCTTCCGCCCATTCTCGGGTCTTGTCTCCGGTCTCCATTCCCCAGTATACTCGGTAGAACTTTGCTGTAGCGTTTCTGCAAACCCTCATGGCTTGCGCGCGTTGGTTCCATTCCGTGCAGTGTCGAAGTCGTTTAACGATGGAATTCTGGCAAGGAATGGGGTAGAGAGAGCTTGATGAAGGCCACTTGCAGAGATTCGTTGCCTAACAGGCACTTGTCGAGGGTGGAACGCAACGTACGAGTCGGGGACTGGGTTTCAGCTCGTCAGCATGTAGCATCATGTCAGATTCATCCACTTGGGCGTGTGGCGAGATCTGAAAGTGAAGTATCGTAGTATCTGGGTTTGTATTAATTCGTCGAGAGCATGGATTATGGTTCTTCCGGCGCTGGGTTCCCGTGAGGAGAAAGTACGTAACCGAGAATATGCCACGTCCACTTTGACTAGTTCTCGCTTTTGAAGTGGTCGCAACTAGATGCAAGTAGGG
The DNA here is from genome assembly GCA_951230915.1 of Antitrichia curtipendula. Classification (NCBI taxonomy): domain Eukaryota; kingdom Viridiplantae; phylum Streptophyta; class Bryopsida; order Hypnales; family Leucodontaceae; genus Antitrichia; species Antitrichia curtipendula. The sequence goes on from OX579641.1 coordinate 1,942,032, forward strand.
TAGTGGGAAAGAGAGAAAAAGAGAGAGAAGGCGCGAGCAAGTGGTGACGATGGTGCTGTTGTGACGCTGCTTGCGCAGATCAACACTGGCCGCAGCAACGCGCGATGCAATCCGATGGGGGAGTGCAGCAACAACAGCAGCACACTCTCCTCACGGCGGACCAGCTGTCGCGTCTCACCGGCAATGCGGGCGACAGCAACAACCAGCAGTTGACCTCGTCGCACTCGCCCTACGAGATGCAATCGAGCACGGCCACGGAGACGCGGGATGGGCCGAAGCTAGAAGATTTCCTCGGGGGCGCGTCGCTAGGGGGCCAGTACTCGGAGCGCGAGGCCGCGCAGCAGCAGGCACAGCTGGATTCACTCTACTACAACCCCACGGGCAAAAACCCCAATTACGCCCCACACCAGCGCAGCGACGCCTCGGGGTCGCGCATCAACGTGAACTTGCCCTACTCGTCGAACGCGGGGGGCGGATCCCTGCACGGCGTACCGCCCTCGTACCACGTCGCCTACGGCGGCGGCGTGCCCACCGAAAGCTCCAGCCTCACTCACCCGTACGACCACCCGCACAGCCGCGAGCTCCAGGAAACGAGCAACCTGGGCAGCCGCATGCATGCGCAGAACCTGCTCCAGGCGGCACTGGACCAGTCCGCGACCGCGGAATTGCTGTCGGATTGCGCCCTACAACTGCCGCAGGGCGGCAGCCCCAGCACAGCGGGCGATGAATATGGGCTCAAGACGTGGTTGCGGCACCAGGCCGCGGCGGAGAAGGTGGGCCAGCAGCAGCAGCAGCAGCGCAGCCTGAATACGTTGGCCACACTGCAGCCGCTCACGTTGTCCATGAGCGCCGGTTCCCACCAGAGTAGCGTGTCCACGCCGGTCCACGGCGGGAGTGCGCAGATGGTGGCCGGCGAGAGCCCCACCGGGCTGGAGCCGCGCAAGCGCGGAGCGGGCCGCGCCGGCAGCAAGGAGCCGTCGCCGCGCAAGAGCATCGACACGTTTGGGCAGAGAACTTCTGTTTACAGAGGCGTCACGAGGTGAGCTAGCGTCTTCATGCTAATCCCTCGTTCTAGGGCACTGAATTTCGTATCTGCAATGCAAATCGTCGGTTTGCATGCCCTCCTCTTGTGATCAGATTCATCTAAGAGAAATCGAGCCATTCTCGCCCGTTTACATTCCAAGACCTGATGCATGTCTAGATTTGCTACTACCCAAATTCCTCGAATGATCTCATCCTAACGTCTGATCGTTTGTCCCTGGCATAGTTATAGAACTTTGTGACAGGTTGATTTTCTTGCTGGATGCATTGTCGTTTCGTTCCAGGACTTTGATACATCTCTAGATTTGCTACCCAAATTTTGTCGAATGTTCCTCTCCAAATAGTTGATTTTCCGAATTTTTTGCCACTGGGACAGTTTTAGAACTTGTGTGGCGTGTGGGTTGGGTTGCTGGAACGGTGCGTGTTGTTTTCGGATCAGGTTACGTTTAGGGTACAGCTTGACTGCAACTAGCCATTGAAGCTACAAAATTTAGTTGCTCGGCGGTGATGTCCACGGCTGCTGTTGAGAGTTGCTGTTTAAATGGTTTCTCGTCGTTTGGTAGACACCGGTGGACTGGACGGTACGAAGCCCATCTGTGGGATAATAGTTGTAGAAAGGAGGGCCAGACTCGCAAAGGTCGACAAGGTATGATTTCGGTCTGCCCCAGCTCGTCTTTCAAATTCCTTGAACATCAATTCCTGTTTTATTTTATATGAGGGTTTTCATGGATCCCGTGGAACAAGTCATTCCATGTGAACTGGGCTGTTTGTATTCTTCAACTTTGGTGTCTCAATCAGCCAATGAGGAGCTTATGCATACGAGAATCTTAATGGTCCGATACATACATTTCCCTGACGTTTTGCATCTCTGTGTACATGTCGCTGTACGCTCATGGTTCACATCGACGTTCTACAGTTTACTTAGGTAAGCTCTTCGCAGTGATGCTCTTCTTACCGAGGTTTCATTTTTCCCGGTTCTGAATATAGAAAGTAAAAAACAGCCCTCCTTTGACAGAATCATGTGTATTAAGTTTCAATTGTACTCTCGTATCAACAGGAGGGTATGACAAAGAGGAGAAAGCAGCCCGAGCTTATGATTTGGCAGCACTCAAATACTGGGGTGCTAGCACGACAATCAACTTCCCGGTAAGCTAGGACCTTTCAATTCGTGTACCAAACTCCTCAATCTTTGTCATGAGGAACTTGTTGAAATCAGTGATGTCTGGTGCCACTTACATGGCATGCGTGGTATGGTTCTTGATTTGGTCCTTCAGGAACCTGATGTTTGGAATGGTTGGCTTACAACAGTTGACTACATATGAAACCGAGGTGGAAGAGATGAAGAATATGTCTCGCCAGGAGTATGTCGCATCGTTGAGAAGGTACTACTTCTAAGTACCTGAGTAGCTGTGGAACCATTAAACCCGTGGTGATTTAATACTGAGAACCCTAAACCTCGAAAGATCTGGAATGTGATTATTGGAACCCTGTCAGTGCAATCGTAAATATGCAACCACCAGTTGAATAACTCAGAGTGGGTTCCATGCTTCTGCGTGTCCTCACAACTTGCAGATACAACAGTTCTGGAAGATGCCATTTGACAGAGTCTGGTCAAAGTTGACTTTTCCATCTATGCTCCAGAAATAGATCCCGTGATTTACTACGTAGTCCATTCCCTTGCACTTATCGCTCCTAAAGTTACGTCTTCCCGCAATTATTAGCATGGTTCTAAGATTCCCGAAACCATCCTTTACTGCCTGCGCAGGAAAAGCAGTGGGTTTTCAAGGGGCGCATCGATGTACCGCGGGGTGACTCGGCACCACCAGCACGGAAGGTGGCAGGCTCGAATCGGTCGCGTGGCTGGCAACAAGGATCTCTACTTGGGCACTTACAGTAAGTCCTTAATCTCTGTAATCTATCTCTCCTGTCGTCACTCGCTAAATATCCTGCAGTTTCATTATCAAATATGACTGCAGATATCGGGATCAATTTACCTCTACATCCAAGTAAAAAACGAGCTTCACAACACCAGTGTGCTCAGTCCATGATGAATCACGTTCTCCTCACAACCTAGAAATACCTTCTAATTTTGACTCTGAAGCCGGTGAATTTGATTGTTTAGTGCTCGGGGCAACAGCTTTTCTGACTTCACCAGCATCATTAAAGTCTTGGCCTCCATTGTAGTACATCACCTGTTCATTAGGCGTGTGGTGCTGCGATCAGCGGCCATGAAAAGGATATATTATCGCTAAAGCTAGCTGGTAGTCGTTGATCAGGGTTGATCAGTGCCATCCAGCGTCACGCACGGCCTGGAATCGATTAGTCAACCCGTGCCAATAATGTAACGAATCCAGAGGCTGGATTGACGGATAGCGTGTATGGCCTTGATGACGCAGGCACGCAGGAGGAAGCCGCGGAGGCATACGACATCGCGGCCATCAAGTTCCGCGGCATCAACGCCGTGACGAACTTCGACATCTCCCGCTACGACGCGGCCCGCATCCAGCAGGCGTCCGTGAACGGGCACCATGGGCAGGAGGCCATGAAGGCAGCCAAGGAGGCGGAGCTCGCAGCGGCGATGAGCATCGGCACGGCCAGCGCGCACGCCGCGCAGTCGCGGGCGCACACGGCCGCGCACGCACTCAGCCATGGCCAGGGGGTGTTTGGCGACCACCCCGACGACCATCAGACGGCGTCCACGCAAGGCACCCCCGGCAGCCAGCTCACCAGCGAGGGGGGTCTACCCACTCAGCAGCAGCAGGGTGCCGGGCTCTCCAAGAATCTGCACGAGTGGCAGCTGCTGTACCAGCAGCAAGCCCGCACGACGTGGACCCAGGACGACACGCGGCACTTGGGGGTCGGGTTCCCGGAGTCGATGCGAGCGCCCAATTCCAATAAATTCCAGCAGCCGCCCACTAACGGAATGCTTCTCCGAAACCTGATGGGCTTGGAGGCTTTACCCCCGCAGGAGCATCACCCCCGGGCAGACCAAGGCTCCTGCTCCGCCAACCAGCAGCAGGCGCTCATGGGGCAGCAGCAGCAGGGCATGCCCGGCAGCACAGGCAGCATGATCAGCACTTCGGGGTACCAAGGGGGAGCCTACAACCCCGGCCAGCAGCAGCAGGGGCAGGGGAGTGTGGACCGTGGCGCAGTGGTGGACAGCCCGAAGAACTCCGTGGGGGAGAGTGAAGAAGCGAGCTCCAAAAGCTCCGGGTACGACCCTGTGGGCGTTTTGTATATGTCGCCTGGGTCGAGCCAAGGCAAGATGGGGGGGTACGAGACCAACCCCTTGACACCGTGGATTAGTAGCAACCCTGCGACCGTGCAGGGGTTGGCGGGGCGCTCCAACCTCAGTATCGGGGGGCACATGGGCTCCGGCCCCATTTTTGCACACTCGTGGAATGAATGAATGAATGAATGAATGAATGAAAGAAGTGGAACGAAGACAAGTTATTAGCTGGAGTAGAAACACCAAAGCCGAACAAATTGGTTGTGTAAAGGAACAAATTGGTTATGTAAATGACGATGATGATGATTTTCTGCCCTTGGTTGTGTGCGGAAACAAATTCATTTCATGGGCGTAGCAGTAGCACGAGGGGATGATATTCATGTTCATACAATATGATCGATCAACTAGTATCAATCAGGGGCAGGCAAGTCTAACCGACCTTGGCATGTAAAACTTCTGGGTACCAGAGACTCCTTCGACTAACGTAAATATTTTCAAACAGTCTTACTTCCCCCTTAACGCGTACCAGCCAGCTCCGTTTTTAATTATGATACTAGTACGTACTTAGCTAGCTAGCTTGCTTCTGTTTCTGGTTAGTGATGATCTAGTCCTCATTGGTCTAGCCTCCCAGTGCAGTTAGTAGTCCTCTTCGGGTTTACATATATATGGCTCCGTCTCCGTCCTGCTCAGGCCGGAGTTGGTCTCCCTCAACTAGCACTTTGAATTGTTATGTAGCGTATTGTCCTCTCGCTCTTCAACCACCGGGGGCCGGGCTTGCAATTAAGCTTGCTGTTGCATTGCCATCTTCCAAGCAAGGAGATATGGGATCCTGCAAGCTGATCCTAGTGAAGACAGACGTCCATGCAAGATTTTGACATGATCCTGTATAGTCCACCAACTTCATGACTTTATTATTATGATTCAAGGTTAAATTTACAGTGTGCCTCGTTATGGATGCAATATCATCCACAAGTGCGTGGAATTTGTCTGATGAACAACTCACAGGATTTCATATAGTCTTCACCTGTGAAATGTTACTTTGTACTAGCTGGGATGGATGAGTTAAGTTACTGCATGGCTTCCAGTTTCTGGGAGCTTTCAGAACTTGCTTAGGGCTTCGATCTCCATTGCCCGATTACCTAGGGAGATTCCTGTATATCTGGAGGAGAATGTTAACGCACGGGACAGTCGAATGTCTGGTTCTGCTAGCTAGTTCTCTATATACGAATATTGAGAGATCTGTCCTGACTTCTGTAATGAGATGATCATGTCCTTGTTCGAACTTCGAACCATCATTGCTCTTGGGAAAGGAGCCCTAGTATGCCGCCCCTGTCCCAGCGAAGTCTAGAAAACTGACTGGTGGGCTCCAAGTAAAAGGAAGACTGGAAGAGTAGACAAGGTAGCCGAAGTACTCAGTGAGCTAGTTCAGAACGCACTCCTGAAACTTCTTTCCTGTACTGTACAATAGACCATGTACTCAATAGCATGATCTCACCGCCTTGTCCTATTAAGTTTGCTTGTGTTCGCTCCATTATCCAAGACCAGGAAAGTCCGCTTAGTGACAACAGGGCGAGGTTGCCCATTAGGAAGTCTTGTCCGGAAAAAGTACATTCAACGCTTTTGTACGCAGTTCAGTGCCGTAGCTAGTGTGTCTTCCTCTTGTGTGCTTTTTACAGCCCTTCGATCTCATGCTTCGGTGTGCTTGTTTTTTTCTTTTCAGACTCGTACGTGGGAGGAGAAAGGAAAAATATATATCTACCAATTGCTCTGATCAATTTGAATTATCCTGTACTTTTCCCCATTGCACGCTTCTTGCATGGTGTCAGTCACGTAGAGAATTTCCGCCAACTGAAACTCGGAAACTGTTTTGAAATGAAAAATCAATAGTGCCCAAGCCAAGTACTGATGCCTTTCACTATTGTGGATAGCTTTTATATGTGCAATGTACGCAGTACAGGACTACACTCATGACTGCCGTCAGGCTGCCCCACACTGTAGTCGAAAGTCTTCAGCTACTACTAATCCACAACCTAATTAATGGAATTCATCGCCGTAGATATAAAATCCGTGAGAGTCAAAATGTTTGAGGGCGTTGAATGTCTTTTTAGTTGAATCTTGGACATCTAATTAAATATGTAAAGGGCTCACTTTTTTCTTACCAGCCACGTACAACAGGAGAGTGTTCGAGTTGCCTCCTAATTTAATTAGACTGTCTAGGTTTCCTGTCCAGTTCAGTTTTCTCCAAGAGAATATTATCACAAACTTTCCAAATAAAGAACCATCGATGTTTTGGAGAAATTTTCTATCCCCAGTACAGTAGTGAAAGATTTCCGAGTTAGGGTCGAGTAAGAGATTGAAAGAGGGTGTAGCTTGAGGTGCTATCTAGCTAGGTCAATAATGTGGATATCTTTTCCCAGAGGTTAGAATCTGCGTGATATTGTTGTGACCAAGTTCATTCCCTAAGATATGATAGCTCCCAAAGTCTACAAAGTCGATCTATCTAGACAGTGCGGGATTACACATGCCGCCCAAGAGTGGCTGGATAGGCCGGAGATGGGGTCCCCCCGGGGTCCCGGCCTCAGGCTTTTCCTTGATAATCTGTGCATGAAGAATTGGAGGTTGTGAGAAAAAGGTTCTTCTGGACAATGCCCTTGACCTGTCTGGGCAGACAATCATGGCTGCGTCCGCCACTCACAAGTGCTGGCTGATGCGAGAGAGCCCCTGCCTTGTCCAACTTGGTAAGTAGGTCCAGAGTCCGGACTAGGGTTTTCAGTCCTGGGTCCCATGGAATCAATCGTGTTTCCATGCTTCCGTGTTATCCATCCAATGGAATAGTGTAGTTTAATAAATCCCTTGTTTTCAGTTGCTCTACTGTTGATTTGATGTGGGATTGTGGGGTGGATGCCTGGACAAGAGTCATCAGTCAGTTGGGTTTGGAGACAGCCCTACAATGGCATCACATGGGTAGCTACTGCGGGTCACCAATGGATTGGCTCATGTTGGGCTTCTGGTGTCAGGGGGATATGGACCGGACCCAGTTTGCGTGCTTGGTAGTACTGGCTAATTTGGTACTTGGAGAGGAACATGGGTATGAAAATGCAAAATGCAAATGAAATGAAATGAAATGAAGAGCTTGCATGGGGAAAAAAAACTCAAGAATCTTCACTCAAGATGAAGCACTTTTTGAATTGGGGAGTACGAGTAAGTTGATTATGACCACTTTGTCTTGCAAGCTACACTTCCAATCACGGAATCAAGATTCTTCACGTGGTTTTGAGACTCGTGTGCATGCATGATGAAAAATGCAAAAAAAACACTTGGAGGATAAGTTGGCCTCCAAGTGATTTTCAAGATGATTCTATTAAGTGCAACACGCTAATTGCTTTATATCACACTTCTTTTTAATTAAGTGTTGACACACCAATTGCTTTACATCGCACTTGTCTTTTATTAGAACAAAGTTCATTTTCAAAATTTTAACAACTAGAAGGCAGAGAAGATACTCCCTTTGTGCATTCACTTTTGCACATAATTAATACCAAATTGGAAATGCTCAATTATTTTGAAAAAATCAAGGTATTTTGACCAAAATAAATATATTTTAACTAGTATAATAAATATTCTTAACCTCTAAAGGACCAGCATGCATTTGGGGGCAACATAGAAATTTTGGGCAAGTATGTGTGATTGGAGATTTTGCATATTTTAGGCTGAAATTGTTGTAGAAGGTAGGGGCAAGGAATATCTTTAATATGCATTAAATTTTATGACATTTAGAAATGTGAGTCAAAAGTTATGGCCTAATATGTTAATTTTTTTTCCCGAACGGGCAAAACGGACATATAGAAGAAAAAAATAAAAATAAAATTGATAAACAAATATTTGAAATAGGTTTTCTAAAGTTATATGTATGTGGAAAGCTTTAAATCATTCCATTTTGATCAACAAGTCAAAAGTTATGAGGAGTTTTTGTTTGTGGACAGTTATAGATTCTCTACTCTAAAATAAACTTTGAAGTCCTTTATTTACTCAATTTTCAGTATTTTTGAAAAAAAAATAATGAAATCATAGGATGTAGATTATTTATTACATGTTTCAACCACTGGAATTGTCATTTTTTAATTCCATAACTAAATTCTTAACAATTTTGTATTTTGAATCATTTTCTAATTCTTTCGATTTATTATTTTCTTCCTATACGTTATACAATTCCAAATGATCTCAAAAAATTTAAGCATGTAGCTAACTTGCTTAGAAGAATGAATCCAAAGAAGCAACACCATTTTGGACATTTTTTCATACATATGTGACCTTGTAAAGTGTAGCTACTTGGTTTTCCGCGGGGACAAAAAAAGGATTTTTGTCACTTCAAACGCTAATATCTTGCAATTTGTATAGTGGAAATTTCTGAATTTTTTTCCACATCTTCTCAAACCAGCGTACTACAAGTACCTATGGTTTTATGTGTCCAAAAATGTTTTATTTTCTAATTTTTTCACTTGTACAATTTTGGAACGTTTTTGGTGAAAACATAGTCAAGGAACTTTAGGGATTAAGAGTTCATATGGATGTAGTAATTTGATATTAAAAATTGGTAAGATTTTTTCTTTTGAATATTCAAGTAAACTAATTTTTAAAAAGTTGAAATGAAAAATCAAGGTGAATTTTTTTTAAATCATAATTGTTTTCATCTTCCACCTTCTACAATTCTTTTAATGCACCTCCAATGCATGATTTGATTAAAAGATTAAATTTTTAGTGATTCCAAAATTTCAACATATGATGAATGTATTATATCAAATGCAAATAGTGTCAAAAATTTTGCCATTTTTTCATCCTCATGTTTATGCATCTATTTGTTCCCATTAAATCCTAGTGACATCCATCTCTACAACTTCTCAACAAAGCTTTATAGGTTGATGAAACCTTTTTGGTGACGTTGCATTGCAATGAGATCTGTTTAAGTATATCTATATGTGAACATTGTCACAATTCACGTCCCATTGTCACAAAAACCCTTAAGTTTTTCATTTTCAATCTCTCATCCAAAAATATAGTCATTCATTAATCCACTCAAACATGGGCTTTTGGTTCAAATTACCACTACATTGCAACATGCTCTATCCTAGTTTCACCAAATGGACTCTTGTCTAACAAGCGAGAAAAAACACGAGGTATAACAAAGTTAATCATAAAGTGTGTACAATGCACAACTAGGAGCTGAAATTTGAGAAAAACACAAGACGAAATTCGTTAGACCACCCTTGATGGAGTTTGTTGTTGTGTTTCTTTTGTACTATTTTTAATTAAACCTTTGTCTTACACCACTATTATAATTTAGGACGACCTTTATGATTGACTCTAATGTTTGAAAAAAACTTTGTAAAGCTGAGATCAAGGAGGAATTATCTTCAATTGGGTTTTATCAAATATGTCTTTTGTTCCAATGGCATTCACTTGCCTCGGTGCCAAAACTGACTCCCATTTTCATTTGTCCAATATTCCTCTGCTTCCTTAGGACCCATACTACGGGAGGCAATCCATTCTTAATTACCCCCCATTATGGCAATTTTTGTTGTAGTCTTTTTGTGCCGAAAGAGATGAACAATGATCAATTATGGCACAACTCCTAGCGTAGTTGTAGCACATTATGATTGGCTATAAGACTCTCAATATTGTAACTAACCCTTGGTTGGAAATAACAAAATCTATATGATCAGTATAGGTCAAACATAATCTCCAATTAAAAAACTCATACTTAGTAATTATGTTTTGAAAAATAAAAATCTGGAAAATTACAAAAACCTTCCAAATTCTACTTTTGAACACGGGAAATCTCCCTGTTGAAGAAATCCACCTTGCACAAATACGTGTAACTGTTTAAGTGGTCAAAAATGGGTTGCTTCCCTTAGTTCTCTGTTGTGTTCTCTCTTTTTGCTTGGTAATGAAAGGTTACTATTTTTTGGCGGGTTTGGTGTCTGCCTTGGTCGTTGGTTTTGATGTTTGTATTTTTTTTAAATTCCGCCGGGGACTGGTTCCCTTGGTTCGTTATACTGTTTCCTCTATCAATGGAAATAATCCATGTGTTTCAAAAAAGAAGGAGAGAAAGGTTACTGTTTTAAGAAAAAACAAAACAAAACAAAACAGGCACAAGGTGGAACCACGAGTGGGACTCCCTCACTCCTCTGAGTCAGCCCAAGGTAAGTTTCAACAAATCAGGTATATTTTGAAATCAGGCCTTTTTTGAAACTTGAATGACTGCTTCGCCGGCGGCAAACTTAATAAATATTCCTTTTCCCAGTCGCCCTCAATTGATTGTGGGAGTAAAGGCCGTAAAATCTGGAGAATCCATGGGCTTGGGTTCTGGAATCTTGGAGCGTGCCCAATTGCCCATCAATGTCAAAAATGCTCCTTTTCATGACCTAAGAATCGGCTTGGGTTCCCCTCATTTAGCACATGCTGTCCTCCCTCTTCACTCTTCGGGGCTCGCATTGAAGATCTTACCCTCCCACTGTACCTAAAGATTATATTCTAATGGCACAGAATAGAATAGAATAAAATAAATAACCACTGCACTGCACTGCACTGTATTGTATTGTAATTCATTGGCTTTGCATGAGTGACGGCATTAATGAATTTTAGGGCGGGACAACAACATTACAAGAGTGAATCTAAGTTCAGTTAGTAGGGGACATTAATACTAAGTTACGGAACTAATAAGTTAAGGAATGCCTGAAGTGGCCTGGAGCCGCTTAACGGCTGGAACGAAGACTGAGCAGCTCCAGGGCAGGGCAGGGCAGGCCGGAATAGGCCTCTCCAAATGAAACTTCGTGGTTTCTAAGTTACAGGTAATAAAAACTCTCTTACTGCATATCCTCTTTGTGCATATCCATTCTTTTTGTGCGCAACTTGCTGTAATGGAGTTTGTAGGTGGGCCCAATTTGAAAGACATTCTATGAAAATTCTTGTATTGGAAGTTGATATTTGTTAAGAAGCAATTCATTACACCTTTCTAATATGCATAAATCTTTCTTAGTGCATAGTCCCAACACCATGCACTATGGGAGACAATCAATTCTTGATGAGTCCCCCATTCTTGCGATGTAGGCTGTTCTCTTTTCCGTTCAAGAAGTAATGAGCATCCATAAATTATGGCACAATTCCCAATGCAATTTTGGCACATCATGATTGGCTACAAGATTGTAAATATTGCAACTATCCCTTGTTGGATTTTGCAACCATCTCATGGGCGGAAATAGAATGGTCTATGTGATCAGTATGAATCAAACAGAATCTTTAGCTACAAAATTTAGAGTAATTATGTTTTGAGAAATATAGATATTTTTAAATTATAGAAACCTTTTGAATTCTATTTCTACACGTGACAAAATATCCCCATCAATGAATCCCGCCTTGTAGATATGTGTATTTACTTCAGTGGTCAAAAATGGGTTGTTTCCAATATTTAACCCCTAAAGTCCAATTTGAGGTTATTGTGGCATAATTTTTGCTTCCGAGAACCGATTGAAATAAAAATTATATTCCCAGAAAGCTGATAAGTTTTTCTATCATATGAGAAAGTTTCAAAAAGTTTCAGTAAAAATTGAGATCATAGGAGCCTACCCGAAATCCATTTTGTCCCCCGTAGGGACAATGGACTTTAGGGGTTAAGAGAGTTTCTACTTGTAATTAGAACTTGATTTCTTTTTCCTATTGGAAGCACATTCAAAATCACTTTGCATGGGTACAAGGAAACTCAAATTTAGACATTGGACAAAGAAAATAAACCACTTCATAAGCTAGCTAAAAGACAAAAATTATAGTGGTATTGACAAATCACGGTTACAATTGCACTTTTGCCTTCAAATTGGATGCAATTTGGAGTGATTATTATAGTGGTTGACCCATTTTCAATCAGCTACCTATTTTCGCAAGTTAGATTGTTATATTTCCAATCAATTGTAATAAAAAAATATGACTCTTGTTGGTTTAGGCGACAACTCGTGCATAGCAAGATCAACAAGAATGTAGGAGAGGTGTACAATGAAAGCATAAAATGATCACCAAATGTACATTGAAAGCAAAAATTACCATTTACATTGAAGCATTGTTGATTTTGTAACCAATGTATGGTTGGAAATAGGATGACCTATACAACAAGAGTAGGTGACCTACACAATGGAATCTTCACAACAAAATTCTTGATAATTTTGTTTTCTAGGAAAAAAAATGAAATCCTTCTTAAATCTATTTGTCTAAACATGAAAATCTTTCCCCTCACCAAATCCATATTGTAGATATGCTAAATTACTTAAGTAATCGGAAATGAATCCTCTACCTTACTAAATGTAATTTTCCACTACTACTATAATTTTTGTCTTTTAGCTAGCAAGCTTATAAAGTGGTTTAATTTCTTTGTCCAATGTCAAAATTTGAGTTTTCTTGTACATGTCCCAAGTTACTTTCGAATGAGCTTCCAGTGATAGAAATTTCAAATTCTAATTCCTAAACCTTAAAAAGTTAGATCTATATTTGTTAGGCCAAATTTTAGAGTGCATTATAAGTTAATCTTTTATGGAGGCACGGCAATGGCATGTATTGAGTAGATTCTAATATTTCAATGGAAACATGTCCCAATGCTAATGGCACCTTCCACGTTAACTTCACAGGTGCAACCCTTCAAGGCTCTTGCACAACAATAAGACTCCATTTGTTGTGCCTTCCAAGCTCCTCCACACTTATTGGTCAACAAAATCATTGCAACAACTAAATCTCAAAGGCGCTAAATGGGAAGAATTTTGCTTCAACATGAACAATCCTACACTATTACTCACTAGCATGGGCCTTCAACTAATGACATTAAGAGCTTTAGAGTTTGTAGTAACGTGCAAGGGTTGAGGCATTGTGTCCGGGTTTGTCACATTAAGAAAACATATGCGTAAGTACGCTCCTCATGTACCATTGCAATGCTCCAAAATCGGTCCATGATTGAAGATGCTCTTACATTACTATGATTTTTTGAAAAAAAATTCTAAAATGAAATTACACAAGAGCTTCCCACATATCTAATTTTGACATTGATCAAACTAGGCAATGGGTGGAACAATGGTGTTAGTATGTGAGCATGAAAATGCAAGCATTTGAACTTCAAGGCTTTTGGAGGGACTTTACAATGCCAAATTGCATAAGAGAAAAATTAATTGGCTAAAAAATGACAAAAAAACTATGAAGTTTTCACCAAGAACTTCAGACTAAAAAAAATGTAGATGAAATCGCTAGATTGAGGATGAAAACAAAAATATGGATATGTGATATATGCTAATGTGATATTTTCTATCCAATATGTGGATGAATGCTGAAATTTGGAGCACCACTATAACATTTTATATCGCCACTTTGACACTTCATGAAAAATGAAAAATGACTTGGTGAATTTTGAGTATATATATAAGTAGATATTCTACAACCCTTGAAGGTGCTTATAATGTAAACATTATAATATAGGTACTTATATCATAGTTACACTATGATTATAGAAGGTTTCTATAATATAAACACCTATGACATAGGTGTATAGTCTTCTAGACTCATATGCTCATGCTCCTAGGCTCACATAATAGCAACCCTCACGGGTAAGTAGAAGAAAGAGCCCGGACCATAAACCATGGATGTTCAATGTTGCCAATGAGCATTCCAAGGGAATGATTGAAGACTCAAAGTTGCCAATGTTGGGAATTGTGTCTCGAAACAAGCTGGGTTGGAATGGAACACAATGGACTCCATTTTGGAGAGATGCCCCATGTCATTTAGCATTTGTGTTATAATGTTGGTTTTATAATTTGCATAGGAATTAGAGAAATTAAAATAAAATAAAATAAAAATTTGGGATCTTGTGAAAAGTGATTGAATCTTTTAATGCACCGTTGATATTTTTTATTTTTGAAAAAATGTGGCAGAAAAATTGATCACAAAATGGTATCATGTATTGTTATTCCTTACAACATGGTCATATTGCAAGGATTTAATTGGAAGTGTTGAAAGTTTCATGAACTTGTAAAAATTGGTAGAAGTGTGACTAATATGATGTGGTAGATTTTAAAAATATAATCCCTAGTGCAAAATTTTGTCACAAACGGTGGTCAAAGTCATCTGAAATTCTTAGGTTGGATCCAAAAAAGCTTTTTCCTTCACTTCAAATGCTAACTTTTTCTAATTTGATTGGTCAAATGTCATAAATTTTTTAATATATGTTTACATATAAGTGTGGTGCAAAATCTCATGGTTAGATTCTTCCAAAAATCATACATTTTTTTCATGACTTGAGAGCAAGAAATAACATTTTTGAGTGATTTTAGAGGAAATAAATGCCTTGGGACTTTAGGAGTTAATGAAATGCTTTAGGAAATAGAATTAATGGATAGTATGACCTCATTTGACCCCTAAAGGATTAAACATTGTTTTTTGACAATATAGCAATTTTGGGCAGCTCACTACGACTAGATTTTTTTTTTTTCTTTGAAATTTTCACATAAGATGTCCTCAAGGAGTAGCTTTAACGCCCAACAATTTTCATAACTTTTGACTACGTGGTTAAAAAGTTATTGCGTGATATGTCATTTTCAATGGTCGGCGGGCAGCCCGTGGAGCTGAAAAAACTTCTTTAAAAATCACTTTTTTTTTAAATAATAATTTGAAATTGATTTTTTAGATTTATATATACATGGTAAGCTTTGAATCATTCCATTTTGGTTAATGAGATGAAAGTTATGAGGAGTTTTAGTTTGAGGGTAGTTATGGAATCTCTACTCTAAGATAAAATTTGAAGTCCTTTACTTAACTCAATTTTCAATATTTTTGGAAAAAAAATAAAAACATTGGATGTAGATTGTTTATTACAACATACAACCGTCGGGATTGGCATTTTTCAATTCCATATTTAAATTCTTAACAATTTAGTGTTTTGAATCATTCTCTACCTCTTCCTACTTACTATTTTTTTCCTATATGTTTTACAATTCCAAATGATCTGAAATTGTTCAAGCATGTAGCCAATTTGCCTTGAGTGAATCCAAAGCGTAACCACCGTTTTGGACATTTTTTCATACAAATTTGACCTTGTGGAGTGCAGCTGCCCGGATTTTTGCAGGGACAAGAAAGGGATTTTTGTTAGTTCAAACGCTATTATCTTGCAATCCCACATGGTAGAAATTTCTGAAATTTTCCCCAAAACTTCTCAAACTAGTTTAATATAAGATCCTACGGTTACATTTTTTCTAAAATTTGGTCCTTGTATTAGAAATAGCAATTTTGGAGCGGTTTTGGTAGAAACATAGTCTCCGACCTTTAGGGGTTAATTTGAGTTTTGAAATTTGTGCTCTATTTTGTTCATTCTTCTTCTTTTGATCACTACATCAATCATGAAAGCCCTAATGAGGAAAACTGAGACTCTAGCCAATGACAAACAAATTGCCTAATGCAGACATCTAGGAAATGACTCATTACAATCTTATATCAACCCATCACAAACTTTTTCTATTAAATGAAATTAGGACTTCATTAGGTTGGTTAGTGGCCAAAATCAATGCCTTGGGTGATGGGGATGGAGTTATTAGTGACTAGTTTAGGAACTTCTATCTTTTCAATGTTGATTCCTCTCAAGAAGTGATTTTTTTATTCCTTCATGTTGTGGCAATGTTAGGAAATGTTGTGGCTATATTAGGAAACATTGAGATTGCTTTAAGTGGTAAGGTGACCATTATGGATACACTTTTGGGTGGTTTGGGGGTAGTTTAGAGACTGTTTCGGGTCAACTAGGCACCTTACTTCAAAAATTCATAACAAATTCATACTTTGTCAAAAACATAAGATTTCAATTGCTCTCTTCATTTCTCACATTTGTCTATGCATGGAAAAAATCAATCTTTTTTCAATAATGTCAACTAGGCAAACCAATCATATGCCTGTCATAGGTTGGTTTATCTTAGATAAACCTGTCATGTAAAGTGCATGAGTGTTAATAAGGTTGCAAATTTGCAACTAGTTTAAGAGGATATAATTAATTGGGTTTCTCAAGTAACTTTTAAAGTTGCAAGAACTGATTATCAACTTCCAACCTCTGAATCTGTCTCTCTATACCCTTACCATACCTTTAAAATTAGATTTGATTACAAAATTGAATTACATGAGTTCAATTAACGAAGAATATGCCGAGTGACAGCATGCTGAGTACACTTGCTTTGCCATGTTTTCAAGGAGATGGTCGGTTATGCCAAACCTGTTTTCATGTGCAGAACATAAGGAACACCAGACTTCCGTTTTCAAACCCAAGCACAGGTTCCATGGGGCACATCCACCCAGTTTCAATGTTTCCTGGTAAGTACAAATATTGTTGGATTTTGTCAAAATGAATCCATAAAAATATACTCCCTCCATGGGTCCAACCTGAATAATAAGTATCTATGGGCGTCTTGTAAGCAATCCACACTATTGGTAACCTAGTGAATAAAATTATCTTAAATGGTTCCTTAGCCAAACCCGATCTTTGAATTAATTGTTACGTCCTTCCTACGCATGGGGAGGACCATTGACTAGTTATACAATGTTATGTTTTTTTTCTCTCGATAACACAAAACAACATGTATGAATAATTTGAATACCTAATCATTGTCCAAGAAGTCAACTTGTTCAGATTAACACGCTAAGGCTAAAAAGTGGTCAATGGGTGACTTGTTGTTCACTCCAAAAACAAAGAATGTACCTATTGGTTCCATAATCCAAGCATTTTGGTGACTACCTTGGTCTTGGGGGATTGCATCTTTTTAGGATTAATCCTAAAAGTCCCATTGTCCCTTTGGGGTACAAATTAAAATTTGGCAAGCTTTTATGATCTTCATTTTGGACAATTTTTTTTTATTATTACAAAAAATAACATTAGCTTTGGGGGACTATAGTTTTATTTTAATCGATATCTAGGAGGAAAAGTTATGCCATCCTAAGCACAAAATGGAACTTGTTGGGCTACAAAAAAAATTCACAAAAATTGGAAAATAAATTTTAAGAACTCATATATTATATATTATATTTTTTCTTTGCAGGAAGCTTGATTCATTCCATTAGTTTATTAGTGGTGTGAAGATTATGGGGCTTCTTGTCTTGTGGGCAATTATAGTATCTTCTTGAGAAATCGGTTACGCATTGGATTCATTTTTTAACTCAAAAATTTCCGTGAAAGAAAAGTTTACAAGGTTTAAGACACTTGCAAGAACAATCTCATTGTTGGGATTAGTGTGTTTCAATTTTATTTTAAAGCTATTAATAATTTAGTTTTTCCTTCAATCTTATACTTGCTTCTACTTGACAAATTTTAAAGAATGAAAATCAAATTAAAATTTATTCTTCTTAGACTTTCAATTCAATTTTCTAGTGTAGTTTAAAAAAAATTCGAAACCTTCAATGCAAAAATTTTAAGTTACGAAGATTCAAAGTCTTAAAATCTAGTGATACAAGGTGTCTTCCCCATTTACTTCACTTTAAACGCATATATCACTAGTAGAAAGGTTGGTCCTTAGGCATCAATTAATAGTATTAGAGCGTAATGCTAGAAGTCCATATTAGCACCAAGCTAAAGTGGAAGGTCCATATACCATCCTTTTAAGCATGCCCATCTAATTAGTGATAGTCGTAGATGTTTCAAGGAACATGCCACTATTTTCTAGATAAGGGACGTATTGAAAACCCTAACCATTTATGGGTTTCCTACCTTAGTGCCAATATGGGCCATGGGCACAATGCTATGTCACTATTCCTTGGTGCCCCTAAACCACCCTTTCTATTAGTACATCTTGCAATCTACGTGGTCAAAGTTTTTGAAAATTCTTCCATACATTCTTGTATTAATCTAGTGCAAATGCTATAGTTGTATATGCAAAAATATTAATTTAAAGTGATAAATTGCCGATTTTGAATGTTTTTTGATAAAAAGAAGACCTTGGGACTTTCAGGGTTAAGCTTCTAGGCATAATAATAATTTTATGATGTATTAGATTTAATCATAAAATGAACCCCAATTTGTAGAAAGGATGAAAGAGAAAGTTAAGCTAAGAATAATACAAAAGAAACACAACACCAAATTCCATGTAATAGAAATTTTGTCTACTCAACAAAACCACAAGGCAACTAATATAAGGGGGTAACTTCTTTAGGAAAGGTCAATAAATCTATTGTTTTGTGACTAAAGTCACTTGTTTTGTATTTTAGATTGATATTTATCTAATTTGATTTAAAGCTTGTTTTAGGGAATAATAAAAGAACCCAAATTTATAGTCAATTAAGCACCGCCCAATTCCAATGCTACTTCTAATAGACTCAATGAATGTTGTCCTAAACCAATATAGTAGTTTGGCTCAAATGTCAAATCTCTTGTCAATCCTCAAGTTTAGGTCTATTCGTCATGCTACATGTATGCACTATTAACGTAATCAACTGTCAAGTTATATATTTAGAATTCAATAAACCTTTAGGGACAATACAACTTCTCTGGGTAGTTTAAAAAAAATTCTTTGTCCTAGGCCATAAAATAATTACTAATCTAATTACAATTTTAAGATGCCCAAGAAATTAATATTTCTAAATCATAGCATCATATACATAGCAAGAAAGTTGCTTGTTCTTTCATGGTGCATTGGTTCAATTGATCTTCATGTCATTCCAATTGCACCCACTTCTTTTAATCAATTTGCCTTGAGCTTCAATTGGATATAATTGGATCAATTTGCCTAGACTCACACTTGAGACCACTTGACTATGAGACTCAACCTATGACCGTCCTAATCATTTTTTGCCATGACTAAGTCAACTTCCTCTAGACCTAGGCTATACTACCTATTTGACAAAGATTGCAAACTTGCAATTAGGCTAGCGTGCAATTACACTAATAACAATAAATTGCACACCTTGATATTGCACATGAAAATTTGACGATTAACCACTAAATGACCAAGGCCTTTTCTTTGCCCAAAAAACACTCTAAATTGCCATTTTAATTGCAAAAGAGTAAAAAAAAATTGAAATTTGTTTTTCATTACAAAAGAATTTAGCCCTTCAAAGGGTTGTTTAACAAAGGTTCCCTAAGTGTGAACCAATGGAGTGTTGCCCAAAATATTTAATAATTATGAATTATTATTATTATTAAATTTTACAAACAATAAATAATAAAAGAATCACAATTTGATTAAGTGCCACATCAAATTTTGTAACAGGTAGTTTTGTATTTATTTTAAAAATTGATTTATTATTATTATTATTAAAATTTTTCTTTTTTATTAAAATTGTTCCACACCATCCAAGCCCTCCATTTTGTTGAATTAAATTAATTTTTTTGGCCAAAATTCTTGACGGCTTTCTTTAGGACTCAAACTTCTTGTAATGTTTGCACATTTTACCGTAGGATCTTTTAAAGAAAACTAACCATAGGATCTTTCACCTAACTGGAATGAAAATGTGCCGAATAAATTTCAAAAATTTTGAGTGCACAGATTGCAATATATTTGCATTTAAAGTGAAAAAAACAAGTTTTTTTGCACATTGTGGGACTAGATTCTTTGACTTTAAACCTTTTTAATTTTTTTTCACTATTGAGTTTTGAGGTTTAAATCTTTATGGTGTATAATTGGATTGAGAGTATAGAAAAAAATAGGAATTTAAGAAAAAAATTCACTCTTAAAAAATTATTAATATCTCTAAGATGAAATTAAAACACACTAATTTCAAAAGTGAGATTGTTCTAGCAAGCAAACCAAACATGTGGAACTTTTTTTTTTGTAAAATTGTAAAAATTGCATTCAGAAATGAATCCTACAAGTTATTTTTTCAAGAAGATGCTTAGATTGCCCAAAAATCAAGATTATCCATAGCTTTTACATCACTTACTTAAATGAAATGAATTAAACATTCCCATTTAGACAAAAACATAATTTGTGAAAAAAAAATTCAAAATTCAAAATTTCAAATCTTTTTTTGCTGCTTGTTTACCATGTTTTGAGCTTATTTGGGCATAACTTTTGTTCCCAAGCACCAACTAAAAAAAATAATATATTCTCATGAAGCTAATCAATTTTTCTATCTTCAAAAAAAAATTCAAAAATTCATGATGAAAATTGAGATTATAGGTACTTGCCCAAAATCCAATTTGTCCCTCGAAAGGATAATGATCATTTAGGAGCTAAACTTAATTGGGAAGAATTATACAACTAGAGTAATCAAATTGCAAACTTCAATGTTGAAGAATTAAACACACATACACTATTTTCTCATTGCTTCAATTACACTAAGGTGCAACTCAATTGTGTCACAATTGGTTCAATTGAATTATTTCAATACCGCATTTACTAATTGACTTCCTCAATTAGGCAATTGGTGAGACAACTTCTCACAAAGAACTTAGTCTGACTCAACAAACGGAGGTCACATTATTTCTGTACAACTCAATCAACTTAGACACTCAATTGGCTTCACAATTAATTCAACCTAATTAACACCAGATTACACACCACTCATTGGTCCATGCTTACATTTTACAGGGAGAGTAATGCACATTACAATTTATTTACACAATTAACACATACAAAAGCTCTTCCTCACCATTAACACATTATTCATCCTCCATTTCCAACTCACAAATCGATTGAGAGAACTATAATCCCAACTGAACTTCCTCTCTAATATGCTCTTTTATGTTGGACTTCACAAGTTAATTTGCTTGAATCTCACAACTAGTTCCAATTTATTCCGTAATACACACTTCAAAATTGATAATTTAGCTAGTTCAAGTTGTGATAATTTCTACGTTTAAACTTGACAATTTATTCTCTCTATCCGTTTAGAACGACATAATTAAATTAACCACTAAGAACTTCACAAAATTTTATGCATAAACTTTGCAAAATGCATACATCAACGAACCAGCCTAATTCTCAGCAATTTGTTTGCTCCAACAACTCAACAATTTATTGGGTTGTAGTCAACCGCTAATTGCCAACAACATTCAAGACTTTTTTTAACGTTTGCAACAATTTGATAATTTAATTGTGCAATTCTCACAGAGTAACTCATGGTTGAATTGACAAACACAATTTCAATTGCTTTCATACAAATCCATACACACGATGCAAAATGGACACCCCTCCAACTCTCAACAATTTGATTACTTGCACAACTCTACAATTCATCTCACAACTCACCTCTCCGTAATTAACAATTGATTTGATAAACATAACATACAATAATTTTACACAAGCATACAATAAATACAACCAATTTGCAAATTGATAGCTGAAAATATATTCACAATTTGAGTATGAGTTTTCAAATGAATCATACCACTTGTATGAAGTGAAAATTAAGCTAATAAACCTTTAACATATAATCCCAAAATTGTGAAGATGGCTCTTCACAAGAAAGGTTGCAAAGCCTATTTGTCCCCTTTCCTATCCATGCCAATTAGTCTATTCCATATCTAAACACCCACCAGTTTGACTCTTGTATAATATATACAATATTAAAGCACGTGCTAATGGAAATAAGACAAGTTGCTATCCCTATTCACACCTCAATAGCCAAATAGACATAAAAATCAAAAAGTTGGCAACGATATTCCATAAGACCAAGTTTAGGTGCTTTAAAGAGCTTCGTCTATTATATTTATCAAACTCCAATTCCTAATCCCTCATTGCACATACTTTACAATTAGTTTTATTGTTGTAAAGGTTTGAAATCTTGAAATATTTTTTAAGATTTAGGATTTGTTCCCATGAAAGTTTTATAGTAATTTTTGAATTTTTTGGGGAAGGAGTAGAAGTATACTAGATGTTCATAATTATATTTTTTGGACATTGAAAAAATAGTTAAATTGTCTTGATTTCTAAAGGACCAAAACAAATATTGGTCAAAATTGTCAAAAACTACCACTTTTTTTGAAGGCAATGAAAAAGAATAAAAATAAAATGAAATAGAAAAATCAACCATATAAATTTGAACTAGAATAATATAGAAATATGTAGAAAATTTCAAATTTTTTAACCATGCAGATTAAAAGATTATAGCATTTGAAATTAAAATAATTTTTTTTTTTACTTTGCATGATAAGGTCACTACACTTTAATTCTTCCTAGACTGAGATTTTTGCACTACACATGGTTATTTGTATGGTTATTTTTTTGGACAATGGCATCCTAAATCAAATTAGGTCCATACCTGTCAAATTTCAGAACTAGAGAAGGAGTTTTGCACATCCTATTGAAGCAACTCAATTTGCTTAAAAAGTTGAGGAAAACATAACTTTTGGTCCAGACACGTGATCAAAAAAATAATATTCCCACGTATATAAATGTTCACACCTTATGTCAAAAATTCATAAACATTTGTTTAGAATTGACTTTGTGCAAATGTACCTAAGATTTATTGCATAAATTGAACGGTCACTTGGTCCTTTAGGGATTCAGTACAAAACATTGAATCTAAAAGGCTTAAAGTTTTTTATTTTATAAATTTAATAAAAGAATATTTATTCAAAAATTGATCAATACCTAAACGGAAGATTTGATTCATTCAATGTTGATTAGTAAGGTAATGAATATTTTTGTCTTACTAGCAATTGGCACCTCAAGAAAAAGAATGCATGATTATTTAATTGAATCTTATACAATTTTCAAAAACAAATAAGTGAATTTCATTTAGATTCACTAGTAGAAACATTGGTTGTTGAGGCTTGAGAAGCATTCCCCCACATCTAGTCAAGTTTGTCATGTGAAGTCTTCTTGTGGATCTTCTCTCTAATCAAGGCAAACAATGTTTCTACTAGTGATTAGTTACAACAATGCTATTACTACTTGGAATAAATATTTTTGAATGTCATATTATAGAGTTGTTCTATACAAACACATTGTGACAAGGTGTAAATACTCTTTGTATAAACGAGTGTACAAAACTCCATTGAGTGGTTTGCAAGCCAATACACAACCTTTAGTGTAATCCAAGACATGATAATGGATGGAATCTCAACCTATGCCATGACCTAATGGCTCTGAACTCACGATAAACATTGTAAGTCAATAAAAAAACCTCCAAATGAATTATGATACTTGTCACAATCACCAAATAACTTTGAAAGCAATAACACAAATGCAAAAAATACCTACATCACTACTTACATTTGACATTGACAACATCCTTGTAACAAAAAGAAATAAAATGCCCACATATGATGCATACACAAATGTAGTAAGAGGCTAAGTAATACCCATGTAGTCTGAATTATATTTTCCTTAATTGGTTGTTTTTCATGCTTATTTGTAGAATTAGCCAATAGAAAGAGTAGTTCAAAGATTTATTAATAATAGTTACCAATTGGGATCGGATTTCAAGTGAATTGAGATATAAAAGGATATTATGGTCAATTGGTAGTTATAATGTTTGGAAAGCTTAGGCTTACAGGCTAGTGTTTTCCAATTGTGAGTTCAATTGACCTCAATGTAGTAAGGACTCCTTCCAATTGCCAAGAATAAAACAATTGTGATTTTGTATGTGCTTTGTTGTGTTAATAGAAAGAGTGTTTGCAATTGTGAGTTTGTGTGATGAGTAATTGTGTGTGGATAATGTATATGTATGCTTTGAAATTGGAGAATCAATTGTATGATGTGTTTGTGTGTGAGTGAATTGTTGAAGAAACTGATTGTTGAGATTATTGTGAAATTATGAAGCAAATTGTGGTTATATAATTGAATGAATTTTATCGATAGAAAGAACTGATGTGAGTTATTGAATTGAGGATTGATTGGAAGAATTTTGTTTGTGTAATTGGATTGAAGATTAAATAAGTAACAACTGGAGATAAATTGTTGTGAAGTAATGAGAGTGTTAATGTGTGACCTGTTCTAAATCAATTGAACATTGTGAGATTAGAATTTGTGAAAGAATGTATGTGAAGCAATCGGAATTTTGACTGAAAAATATTAACCAGGGATTGAAAGAACTATGGAAAGTTGAACA
This sequence comes from Antitrichia curtipendula, assembly GCA_951230915.1. Taxonomy (NCBI): domain Eukaryota; kingdom Viridiplantae; phylum Streptophyta; class Bryopsida; order Hypnales; family Leucodontaceae; genus Antitrichia; species Antitrichia curtipendula. The sequence continues at coordinate 1,966,345 of OX579641.1, forward strand.
ATTGGGAATGATCTATGTATTAGAAGAAGTCTACTATTAAAAACTCAATTGAGAAAGATGATGATGTGGGTAGGTGCTGAGCATTAAGCTTGATGTTGGTGATTATTTATTGGAGCACAAGTCAACTGGAGTTGAACAAAATTAGAAAAAGCTACAAGATTATAAAATAAATAATTGTGATAAGTAGTCCTATGACTATAGTATGTTGATATGTAATAGGAAAAACACAAATTCACAATCTTGCGATTGACAATCTATAGGATAAATTTTAGAATCCGATTTGAAATATCTTACCTCCTAGAGTTCAAACTCACCCCATATGTGGTTTATTTTTAATAGAAAAATAATTTATAAATCCATCTACAAACCCTTTACTTGTCCCATTTTCCAATAACTAAGCTCCTTTCATGTAGCAAAAACATCCCCCTTCTATGAAACTTTGAAAGCACCAATTGTAAAAATCCAACATAAAACTTTAATGACTAACCACCCCTTCAAGATAAAACATGGACACAAACATTGACTAATAGGGCCCCTCCTATAATGGTAGACTCAAATACTATAAATGCCATCCCGTGGAATAGACATCATAAAAAATCATAGTGGAAATACTTTTGGCACTTGTATACAACATACACTTCAGCCTAATGGTAATATAAGAATGACTAGCATCAATCTGACCATCAATGTGTGACAAATGACACAATGTTCAAGTTGCATATTTGGTCTTTCTAGACCTTGCCATCACAATCCTTCAAGGCTAACACTATCAACCAAAGTACCTTGCATACTCATAGAATATTATGCTTGGCCACTGGCCTATAGGTGAAGAAAACTCAAGATGGACTAGAGGAGGGCATCTTCAACATAAGTACGGTGTTTTTAGGTGAAAATCACGCTAGGAGTCCAATGGTGAAGTCGATTTACTAAGATTCTTCTTCATGTGAAAGATTCTTTGTTCCCCAAAAATTAAAGGAAATAACAAAATTTGATTTTCTTTCTTTGAATGTGAAAAGTAAGAATATGGGCTTGCACATCTTTTGTAGAGTTCTATGGGAGACTCTCCAAAAAGTTCCGTAATTTTTTGGTAGTTAAAAGATATTCTTCCGGACGGTCAATTGCCAAATTTAACGATGGAAAATTCATGGAAATTATCTGGGGTGCGTTAAAATCTAAATAAAAATTAGACTAGCTTCTTTTATGCTAATAACATACTCTAACAAGTTTCAAGACATTTTGATAGCCAAAAGACCCGAAACTAGCAAGATTCTCCCAAGACCGACAATTTTGAAGATTATGATAGAGTTGACCAGTGTACCGGGAGCATACAAAGTCGGAATGGGCCGAAATTAGGTCTTTTATTATTCCCTCATACCTAATTAAAACCTTAGGCTAGTTATTTTCCACATAAAAGTCAACCTCCAAAAGTTGGATTTTAAACCCTTTTGGAGTTTAAGTTGAAGCTAGCTTCTGATGGTTTTTAGCATAAGGAAAAAGGGTGGGGTGGGGTCTTATAGACTAAAAATAGCCTTATGAAGCCAATGGCGCAATCCATTTGGAGTCTTTCTCCAAAAGTTAGAATTAGATCCAACGTAGAAAGTTAAAACTTGTAGATTAAGATGAAAATCTTAGTTGATAAGATTACCAAGTAGGAAAAGAGAGAAGGTGAGTGCCCTTGGAAACATATATAAGGGCACTAATTTTCCTCTCAAAACACCCATATATCCATATATCCCTTTTAGTTCATTTTGAACCCTTGTTACATTATTTGGATCTATTAATTTGGATTTTTGGCCATTTGGGGCCAAATTGCCAATTTCTATTGTTTTTGGAGCATTTCAAGCTCCATTGTTGGTGTTTTTGAAACTTTCCTTGAAGGACATTGGGGTCCCTTCAACATTTGCTCTTGTTTTTGCTTGTTGAGTTGTTTTTTGCTAACTTGTTGCGTTTTCAGTTGAAGTGTTGTTGTTGTACTAATCCTAGAAATATCCCTCACCATACCTTGGCGATGTCCCTTTGGAGGGCTTCTAGTCTATGTTTGTAAATTCTAAGCTTTTAAGTGGAAATTCCTTAATTGAAAAATCCCCTAGTTTTCAAAACACGAGCCTTATCGTTTTGACCTAAGTCCACTGCTATTATGTATATCAATGTGTGGTACTCTGAGAGGAATTGCCGCAAAGGCTTGATGAAGGAGATTCAACAAGTTTAAACTCATTTTAGCATTTTCAATCCTTTTGTTTCATACAATTCCACCAGTGCTTTGAACTATGTAAGACGCTCAGGACTTTTGTTGAAATAAGCGTGTGTAACTTAGAGCTCCTTATCGATACATGCAAAAATGCCCAAGCTCTCCAAAGCCTTGAAAGCTAGATTACACATGTGTGCCACGTAGTGCACACCGTGATAGAAAGGAACTATTTCTTCAGTTGAACCGTGACACCGAACTGCAAACCTTGCAATGTTGACACGCCATCACAACCAAAATTGATGACCTTCTCTGCAAGCGCTTTTGTGTCCAATGCCCCACTAGTGGCCATTGCTTTGATGACGAGTTTGGTGACATTGTCAACGTTAGTAGCACAGTCAATTCGCTGCAAGGCAACAAGCAGAGGGACCCAAATCCAGTCGCAGACCACGTAGACTTAGTGCATAGACAAGTAAGAGCTAGTACGGTTAGTGGTGGCCTCATCCACAATTATGGCCACAAAATTGGTGTTCTGTAGAAGTTTGTGTTGTTCTTGAACAATAACCTTGTACATATAAGATGGATTGCCATGATCTAGTTGTTGTTGTTACATGAATTAGCAGTGGATAAGTCTAGGACAACTAGTAATTTGTATAAGTTTTGACGTGACTCAAACTCAACCATCAAACGACCACTTTGTAGGACTTGGAATAAGGTGGAAAATGGAATGCGTTTTCTATTTGATTCCATTGTTGTGCAGTGGTTAACCTGGTCTAAGATAGAAGAAAGTACGCAAGTAGCATACAAAGGCATGTTCTTGTAGTGTTTGCATTGACTTGCAATGTACTGATCACTTTTCTTTATGCCATGCAGGGGCAAGGCTTTCTTAGCATAATGTTTTCCATCATACTTGAACAAGGTGTTTGATTTAGAGGCTATAATGCATGGTTTTCAATCAAATGCGCTACAAACCTTGCACTTGACCATATGCAACACCCCATTGCTTGCTAGTATTCCCTCAGTCCACAAAAGCTTAGTAGCCCACTTAGTTTGGAATTTGCGGTGTCTATCATACTATTGATAGGCGGCGCTTTTTGCAGTTTGGGCCTTAGCTTTTGCATTTGCCCCCTTCTTGTGCAGTGGTGAGTTTGCTTCCTCATCTTCTCCCTCAGAAGCATCAGCCACCTCTTTAAGACCGCAATTGTCTTTCGATGAATCAGACAATGCAATGACAGGTGTCTTTAAGCTCACAATGCAAATGTCTCCGGAACCAGTTAAGGAGCCCAGTGCCATATTGTCATTGGCAGAATTCAGTGGTCCAGCCAAATCAGAAGAAGCCAATTCTTGTAGACCATCGAACTTGGCTCCTGGTACATCCGGGAAACAATTGTCCAAGACCGTGCAGAGAGGTTGTCCGGCTCCCGATTTGCACGTACTTGCAAAATAAGTTTGCAATGTTGCCTTCATTGTTGTCCTTTGTTGCAAAGTCTATTGTTATCACGTGGACCTTTTTCTTCCAACGCATTGCTGTCAATGCCTCTCGCGTAGTCTTCACCAATTTCTTCAGGTGCATCGCCAAAGCCGCCTCACCTGCCAAACGGTCTTCCAATCAATTGTCACTTGATTCTATGACGGGTAATTCACAAAGCCAAGCACACTACAATGGAAATCTTCAAACAAAGCAAGAAGACTGGAAACAACTTGTGCCCAGTGACCAAAACATTGGGTGAACTTAAAATTGTATGAGTATGAAGAAAAAACCACGCACCCAAGTCCAGTTTGCACCTCTGCATTCATTTTGTCTGCTATCCTATACTTGCAATAAACCACAATGGAACAAGAATACATAATGGAAACGAGCGTTGCTAGCGCGTGAGCGGAGAGCGGGGAGCAGGAAGTGGTGAGCGGGGAGGGCAGATTTTAATTATTAAAAAGAAATTCTTCAAAATAAGGAAATAAATTTGAATGAACACGAATAAAAAATATGATGTAAACTGATGGAAATGGATGAAAAAAAATCTGGATGTACATAGAAATGGACGAAGCACGGGGCGGACAATAGATGAAATTGGATGAAAAAAGTAGATGAAAAGTGGACCAAAAAGTAGATGAAAAATTTGGATGACAAATGGATAGCAAAGTAGATGAAAGTGGATGAAGAAATTGGATGGGAAAGGTGGGTGACAATAAATGGGACAGCTTCACAACATCAGAGCTTCAGAAATTGGAACTCGCTCATGAAAATGGATAACTACCCGAATGACAAACTCATCAAAATCCAAATGACTAACTGATGACAAGGATTCGCAGAAAAATATTGCCTTTTACGAGAACGACGACACTACATTTACAAAAGAGGGTTCAGCTAACTGAGGACCTAAGACCGCGTAATAACAATGCTTTATAACCGTGGAAGACAATAGATCAGTGTTATAGAGAATTTATGTTTTGAAGTGGCTGCATGGTTAATGAACCTAGTTAATGAACCTAGTTAACTATGCATTCCTTCGTTGTACAATTCGAAATCATAAAACATTTACACAGAATTGTAGCATTTCACATGTACGCCAAAACTTAGAAGGTTCCATTGCTTTATGCGGTGTACTGAAATTAAATGTAGAAATTCATACAATGCTAATTGGAAACACAAAACATAATGTCTGAATCTAAAAAAGCAATACAGAGAACTCCAGTACATTATTTTGATAGGATGGCTTACTCCTACAAGGTTCAGAAAATGCAAGTAGTGACCCTTCTGGTCTCACTACTACTTCATTAATAACACTTGTGGTCACATGAAGATCTCTGGGAGTGTATAAGCACTTTCTCTCTAATTAGGGTCTAAGTGGTTAAGTATTCCACTAAGAAGTATTAGCTTCACCTCATTGAAACTAAAACTGGGAGCATGAATGAAGCCATGTACTGGGGATTGCAGGTTACAAATGACGGTAAGAAGGAAATAAATGTGCTTACAATTTGACCACTGACCGCGCTTTCCTAAGGCCTTTGTCTTCATCTCTTTGAAATAAGGACACGTGCACTCTGGAAACGATGAAATCGTAAGCATGTATTGCTCAGTCCGCGGTTCTATTCCAGAAGTTAACCCCTAAAGGTTTTTGACTATGTTTTCACCAAAACCGCTCCAGAACTGCCATTTCTAATACTAGTGCCAAATTTTAGAAAAAAAAATTTTGGACACTTGTAGCCGTAGGATCTTGTAGAAAACTTGTTTAAGAAGATGTGGAAAAAGTTTCAGAATTTTCCACCGAGTGGATTGCAAGATAATAGCGTTTGAATTGACAAAAATCCTTTTTTTGTCCCTGCGAAAAAACGGGCAGCTGCACTTCACAAGGTCACATTTGTATGAAAAAATGTCCAAATTGATGGTTACTCTTTGGGTTTATTCTTCAAGTAAAGTTGGCTACATGCTTGAAAAATTTCAGATCATTTGGAATTGTACAACATATAGGAAAAAAATAGTAAGTAGGAAGAGGTAGAGAATGATTCAAAACACTAAATTGTCAAGAATTTATTTATGAAATTGAAAAATGCCAATCCCAACGATTGTAATGTTATAATAAACAATCTACACCCAATGTTTTTATTTTTTTTCAAAAATATTGAAAATCGAGTTAAATAAAGGACTTCAAAGTTTATTTTAGAGTAGAGATTCCATAACTACCCTCAAACTAAGAATCCTCATAACTTTTGACTCATTGATCGGAATGGAATGATTCAAAGCCTCCCACGTACATATAAATCTATAGAACCAATTTCAAATTTTAGTTTTTTTTAAAAGTGATTTTCAAAGAAGTTTTTTTTGCTGCCCCGGATGCCCACCGAACAATGAAAATGACATATCATTCAATAACTTTGTAACCATGTAGTCAAAAGTTACGAAAATTGGTGGACCTTAAAGCTACTCCTCGGGCACATCTTATGTGAAAATTTTAAAGAAAAAAAAGAAAAACTCCGGTCATAGTGAGCTGCCCAAAATCGCTATGTTGTCAAAAAACGGTGTTTGGTCCTTTAGGGGTTAAACAAACTATGCATCCAAATCCAGGGTGAGGAACCATAGTCACTCTATGAATTTGTGCATTCAATATCATAGCTGAAGCGGTATTGTTTGCATGCTTCCTTGTAGGTGCCTTCAGGTTCTGACGAATGATTTTTCCTGATCGTAATTTAGGATGTTCGTCAGGTGCCAATGGAATGGGATAAGCATTGACCAAGTCAACCCCACACTCTCCCCCAAACAACCTGCGAGGTGAAATTACTTCACGTTGAGGAAGTCTGAAGCCAACTGATTCTAAGGCTAAAATCTCTTGCTTTGACAAGGCAGTGCCCCTTTTAACAAGCCAAATGTCAGGAACGGGGGGTTTAGACCAGTGTTGGTCTGTTATCTAATTTTGGTCATACCAGCCGGTTCTAAATAATTAAGATTCCTTAGAAACCCAGATTAGTAGGATACATGGTATTACAAAAAATGCATTTTCGCAAATACAGTACTGATATGAATAATGTCATTTTGGGGAAATTCCAAACAGTATAAGAATATCAATATCGACACATGAGATACCAGACAAATATCAACTCGGGTCGGATCTGTTTTACCACAACAACATTCTGTAGATTTCCAGAAGCTCCGGCACTAGAGAATACATTTTAAAGAAGGTTTCAAACGGGAAATTGTATATAAGAGGCCTGCTCTACAAAATCTGGCAACTGTAATCAGCCTGCCCGGTAAAATTGCTGTAAACAAAATCAGGCCTAATTCCTACAACTGCCACAAACCCAACACCAAACTGCAAACACTGGAAATCCTACTCCTCATCTTCAGCCTGCTCTTCAAAGTAACCAGCTTCTTCAATCTCAGCTTCAGCTTCGTCAACCTTTTCCATCTCCTTGGCAAAATAATCTTTCACATCCTTGACCACCTCGGTGACCTCACATTCATGCCGAGAATCATCAGGCCAGTTCTTGTTGATCATGATCAAGCTATCCAGGTTATTCAAACCAAGGCGGCAACGACGCAAACTTGTAAGCACACCTGCGATGCTGAAAATCCGCTCCGTTTCAATCTGAGACCCTGGAATAGCCACAATCTGACGTGCAAGAAAAGAAACTGAAGGGAAACGCGATGCATTGAGCTTCCACCATGTTAGAGGCTCCTCCGCCTCTGGATGCACTATAGTGAGGCGCCGGAAAAGTGACAGCTCCGCAATCAGAATGCCCTCGCAAGCTTCTTCAGCAGACGCTGGAGCACCGAACAGAATATTTGACGGAGCAGGATCAAGAGCTGTGGTTGGGGAATCACCAGGGTTCAAGAACTTGTGCACCTTCACGAGGTAAGGAATCAGTATTTTCCTGTCGTAGTCCTCCACCACTTGCTTCGCAGCAACAACTCCCACGTACTGAATGATGTACTCGAGCCCCTTGAATCGAGGGTCCAGCATCAACGACAGCATGTTGTGAGCTTGGTCTGCCACAAATTGCAGAGAGAATCGGAGAAAAGGCTTCATCACATCCACAGCTGTCTTCGCCATCCTTGCCTTCAGAATTTCAATCTCAGACTCAAAATCCCCCACCTGTAGAGGGGGAACTACGCTTGAACTCTGATCATAAACCCCCTGCAACTCAATAGACATGCGAAACGCAGCAGCTAGGGCATCTGAAAGCAACCAATATCCACGGGTTTGATTTAACACACATTGTTGCACAACTGGGTTCAGAGTTTGAGTGACAGTTCAAGCCGTTGCCCATGTCATCCCGCTCGGAACGCGAGCTTGCAGCTTCAAGGACTGCCGCCTATAGCATATGCTGATAGCATCCGCATACTCCTGGGTCTCTTGGAAGAGCACCACCTTGGAGGCAAAGCGAGTCTTCACAGGTGTTTTTAATTTCCTGGTAGGCAGCCCCGCGTCGATGCAAGCTTTATCCCACTCTTGACGTCCCTTACCCGACTTCTTCGTCCAAGTGATGCAGGACTGCAAGGACTTCTGCGCATCCTTCAAGCTAACTTCCTTCATACCCTTGCACATCTGCTTGTCATTGATAGCGTATTGGCACACCTGCAAAGCATATCGGCAGGCACATTCGCGTAAGGGCAATATTCATTAAAAAAACAACCATGCGAGATACACATTAACAGCCAATACGACACCAAGAGAAGAGGAAGAAAATTAAGAGTAAAAAAAAAAAAGTGATCACAATGGAAACTTTAGATTACCATTAAAAATAACCAAATAGAACTTGCATACCTTTGACATAATGTGACCAAAACAGGCAGATGAAAAGGGTTTCGGTAACCCCAGAACTTCACACGACACTGTGAGCTGTAGAGCACGCTCAAGCGTTGCCAAATTGGCACCCTCATTCTTCACACAGGCTACAATCTTGTCAGTGAGCTTAAACTGCTCCAGCAACGGCTTCACGATCTCGACCAAAGCAGCTCCACTTGTATCCTGTGCTTCGAACAATCCCACTGTTACATGTCGAGGCACCCAGCCGTCATCGATGAAATTCACCACTAACGCAAAGGTGTCCCAGCCGGTTCGCGACATCCACAAGTCGAAAGTGATGCTGGCAGTCTGGCAACTGTCGATGAGCGGTGATACATAACGGTCCATTGTCTTCGTGAGCATCGCAGGAATGTGTTCGCGTACCAGCTGCTTCCGACTTGGGCAGACTACCTTCGGATCACGCCGCATCATCAGCCTCCGCAGCCAAGCTGATTCCACTATACTCAGTGATTCGTAACCCTTCGCAATGAACATGACCAGGTCTTCAAGAAAACGTTGTTGCTGCACGTCATTCTTCGCGTAGGGTTTAGTGTTCCCGAAGTAAGCTGTGATCGATGACGGTGGTGCCCCTTTGCGCTTCTTGGTTTTCTGCCTGGCTGTGTCTTCCTCCTCAGCCTTCGATTCCCGCACGTACCTTGCGAGCTCCTCGGCGTGCTCGTTCTCCATGTGAGTCTTCATGCTCGTGATCCCATGCGCTGGATTGTACTGCAGAATCCCCTTCCTCGAGCGAGTGCCCCTCCCGCTTAAGTTGCTCGATTCTGCTTCAGTTGGGTGACAAACCCAACACCTCAACTTCTGTGTCTCCCTCACATCGACAACCATATCCTCTCCCTTCAATCGGTAGAAAGCCCAGACGGCACTGCTACGATGGTAGGGTGTCCAGAACTTGGCATTCGCCTTCAATGCCGCATATGAAGCCCGCCAAGCTGCTTCCGATTCCGCTGCCAGACCCTCCGAAATTGGCCGCAAAACATCATCATGCCTCGGGTTGCTCTCCAAGTCGATGCTCTCGGTCGGATCTGCAGTTTCAGCACAACTGGGTTGAATCGACGATGACATGGTGCGCAACAACAATCACAACCCAAAACCCTAAGCTCCCAGCACAAACTCTAAACAGAAGATTTCCACTTGCTTCACAGAAATGCACGACACAGGAGGCATACCCTTTTCAAGCCGTTGCTGATTCCTCTCGATGCATTCGAAATCACAACCACTCCGCATCCTTCAATTACAGCCACTCCGCTCCACATTGAAGCACACTCTTTGTTGCATTAACAGGTACCCTAAACTCTTCACATCTCATAACCTACTGTACTTGCTCTCACAAATGCCGAAGGCTGGTTCCAATAATTGTACGCTTCTCGCGAAACCCTACCAATCTGGTACGAGGAGCAATAACCCGTGTGCACATACACGACGAAGTATGAAGAAGCTTCGGGTTTCCTCGAGCACATATACAGAACAGGTCGGGTCCCTCATACCCTATTGATACCCTTCTTCATACCCGCCGAGAACCCTAATAATAGACCAACACTGGTTTAGACAACACCCACTTCCACTTCGTCCCCTTCACACAACGTTCTATATCATCATTGCAAAAATAGAACTCCATACGCTTGTTTTTATTTTTCTTGTAATTCACCATCATACCTGTATATGTTGGTGCGGCTGTGTTGACGCTATTTTGGACAATCCTTGTTGTGCATTTCTTCTTTGTATTCGCTTGAAGGGCAAAACATGCCTTTGCAGATGTTTGGGGAAGTCTTGCAATGTGCCAGGTCAGGACATCACAGTCGGTCTCTTGGATACATGATACATGGAAGGAAAGACCTAGAGTACGGCACTGGGATTCCTGCCACGTTTTAATAAACAAGGGTACGTCTACTTCCACAGTTGGGCACACATCCTCTACAATTGGGGTTAGAGAAGGAGTACTTGTGGAAGCCTTCCACGATCTTGTCTGTACTCGGGGATGTGAGAAGTTCAATTTATCCGGTCTATGTGAATCATGCTCGCATCCCAAAGGGTGGTCTGCCTTTCTTTTCTGTGATCCAAATATTTCTTCACCTTCAAAATGAGGCTGTCTACTAAAAAATTCTTGAACTGATGGAAGGCTTGAAATAGCTTTAGTGAGCACCCTCGGATTCCCGCTTCGTTGAGCTGATCGTTGGGCAACGCGGAGTAGTAATTCTTCCTTTCCAGGACCCGTCCCCGCATCTCTGCCTTTAAGGTATTGGTAATACCTTACCATCTGCATAAATGCTCTGACAAAATCATCAACAGTGGCAATGTATAAATCGTTCCCACGATTTCCAGACTGTTGAAGCCACTTATTGTGTACAGTCTCGGCGAGGTTGCACGAGGGCATCTCGGCCTTCTCCGTGTCAAACAGATCCTGAAGACATCGGAAGCATGTCAAATTAGTATAAACGACTAACATCATTAATTCACTTGCCACTTGTCAAAACATAAAAATAAGACTTGCTGAAAAAATACACTTACCAGTTGCATGAACCCCCTCCATTGTCGATAACAAAAGTGCCAAAATGAGAGCCAAAGTTCCAAACAATGTAGGCCTTCTTCAGTTGTGGCACCGGATGAGGTCCACCATACTTTAATCGCAAGGTAACGTTCTTCAGATTGTTCTGTTGAAATGGCATTTTTGTACTGTTTGCATAGAAGTCTGTGTTAATCTTGTAAGTCCGCCCGTATATCAGCCTTTGTATGCTTTTCCATGGATTGGGTCCAATGAAAAAGGCAAGTCCGCTCTCGATTCTCCATGGGTACACTAGTGTCACCTGATCCGTAGATAATTCATACCGCATTCCAATTTGCTTGGGCACTATTTGCCATGAACCCTTTGAACTGAGTTTTCGGGACCCCATGTCTCTGCAGAACTGAATTTAGGTTTGTCCAGAATATGACTTGTGCAATATAGTCTTCTGATTGCATGTCGCACATGGCAATGGTCATTACTCGACAATATACACTGTCATAAACGTGGCATGCCATGGTAGTCCATCCTTTTACCCGTTTCACATGATCAAACATCATCCAAGCATTCTGGAGGTCACCACCACTTTGCATACGCTTGACCAAGTCTACTCCACTGCCTGACCTACTTCCGACATTTTGAAGACAAAGACCTTGTCCTTGTCAGAGCCTTGACCTAAGAATTTGCTCTCTTGAACAAATGCCCAAGTACTTGCCCCCCGCAACTTTGTTATGCTATCCATAACTCCAAACCTCCTCAGGTACTTGAAAGAAGCGACCTCGTTACAAATATTGGGTGAACTGAAATATTTACATTTATCCAAGACAGGTACGAGTTCTTCAATATTCAAAGTCTTCTGCAATTCTCCATCAGGGCGTAGAAGAAGTTCACCCAACAGTTCTTTTGTGGCCTCCAAAACAATGGCTGAATTTCTGCCAATTGGTGTCTTCTCCATTTGATCTCCTATTAGGCTTCGAGTCCTCTCCTTCATGTCGCGAAGCTCACCATCCTTGACGGGATGCTGATGATCGCCGAGATGAACAAATGCACGAGTTATAAGCGGATTCCCCAAGACGTAATACACCCTCACAGCGCAACGAGATATACAACTTGGCGCTTCCTTACAAATCTTGCAGACAAGGGTAGAGCCAGTTGGATGTGGTACTCCAATATCAAGCGGGCTAGGAGAGAAGCCTTCCCACTCCAACTTGTTTACTGGATTTGTTCTTTGCACTCGACCCAAGTACTCGCAATTCTCGTTCTCGCATCTGAGATGACCGACACATACGGAGGTACGAAACGACAAGCCATGACTGTTTGTTATATTTGTAGTAATCGTTTTCGTCCACAAATGACCATCGTACCTCTTATCCATACCAATCATTTGTTTTGCATATGATGGAGCCCCCAACGAATCAACGGCTGGTAATTCAAAAATAACGTCGCCATTGAAATTCGAAGGAAGCACTGTAACCTTGTGTGTTGTAATTGTGTTGTAATCTATTTTAGACATAGCATTTCTACATCCCTTCCGTCCACGAAGTCCTTTCAAACAATCAATTACCAATGCTACAGAAGCAGTTTTGGTACTGGGAATCATAGTAACAATCTGCTCTCCCAAATTAGAACTAGGGACTGGAATATCTGACGAGCGATCCCATGCTTTCAAAGTTGGTTCCGTGTTCTTAGTGTCAGAGTTATCGCTGAGAAGGATTACTGTGAAGACACCAGGCTCAACTTTAGGAACCTTCATAGGTGGCGTCTGAAATGACGAAGAAGAAAAACGCTGATCAAGCACTAAGTCTGCGGATTCCGACCGATCAGAATTACTTACCCCATAGGCCCTATATTTCCCAGCTTTCAAGTGCCACAATCTATTCACGCCTTCCAAAATAGGTACTTGACCGACAGTGTGAGTTAGGACCTTCGTCTCTACATCAGATATTTCTTCATCGATATGTAGAGAGTCTGCATGTAAGTTAAATCTAATACCCAATCGAAAGGCGGACACCGCAGCGAGACCATTAAGGTCCAGTGGAAACAGTATAGGAACCCCATCAGCGGCGCCATTCACGATCACCATGTCCAGAAACTCTGACATCGCTAAATATTCCAATTCATAGCATCGACACAAACAATCTCACGATCACCATGTGACGCTCTCTAATACGTAAACTACGAACTCATAGTCCATGGAGGTACATGAAATAACACAGCAAGAAAATAAACTAAATCCTGCATACCGGACGATGCGGAGGATGATAGTTTATCTATAATTTAATGAAACCAATATTAGAAATGCCTCATTACACAATTTTGGCGTTTCGGCCGTCATTATATATAATGACATTTATAATTAATTTTTGACCTCACTAGAAGTAACAACTGAGTTGGTTAAGAGGATTTCGGCCGTCCTACAAAACTAAGAATATAGACTCCTCCAACGTTAACATGTAAGCACATTGTATGCAATAAAATATAACCGAAACATTTGTAATAAAGATCAAATTCTATGACAAGGCAACCTTCCGAAGAGGCATTGCAATTGAAAAATGGATATCCCGGCCACTAATTAGGACGGTAGGCATTAACTTTTGTTCCCACAGTGATGGTACGAAGCTAATTAGGTAACAAAATACAATAAATGTTTGACAATAATTAAATACAATGTCAGCTTTCTCCAGCCAATCATTCGACAATCAATTACTTCAAAAGATGTATTTAAAGTGATAAACAAGGGAATCCTGACGGCTATGCGTTAAGATACACAAGCACGGAAGGAACATGAATTACTAATATCCATCGTCATGAAGATGCATATTATGTGATATACTATTTTATTTGCTACTACTAACAAAACTGTGACTTTATCGTTTGAGATGAATACAGTTCGATCATTCATATCAACAACGACCCAGGAGTATTTAATGTGTATGAGTAATCATTATATAACATCTTGAACTACCCCAACATTATTCGACTATATGTGGGGGACCCTGAAGGCCATACCCTTCGAACAACTACTACTGTACATCAAAGGAATCTGGATCAGAAACAAACGTTACAGCATAAATGCCAATATCCATGAGTGTAATCGTGTCGAGTATGTTCGACACTGTCTATGCATGTCCATCAGGGTTGATAAGGATTTCATCACTGTAGTAAGAGACCATTACGTAGAACTTCTTATTAGAATTTGAGAATACAGTAAATACTATTAAGTGATTCTATCAACTGATTATTAAGGCTAATATCATTAATGAACTTGTAAACTTACAACATTATAATCGTTTTATAAATTATACTAATTGAATCACTGACACACTATCGACAAAATTTATCCCCACAGACAGAAGGCACAAGGTATATGGATTATCCATTACCTTAGGAAACAACGGATGGAGAATTTAAGGACTGAGAAATACTGAAACACCGTTAGAAAAATCCAAGGTAAAGTCCATCCAAAGGACTAATGACGCACCAGTTCTCCCAGGAAGTCAAGGTCAGGAGAAAGGCAGGGGCAACCGGGAAGTGTGCGACGGCGGGGATCTAGCTGGCGCGTCGGGGACGACACGAGCGGTTAGGAACGGCGGGGAAGAGAAAGGCAGCGAGGAAGCCCGGACTGGCGCAGCGGTGCAATCCTTTCGACCAAATTCTTCTCCTTGCGTTTCTGATTTCCGACGTCGTTGGAGCGTGGACTATCCGAAGTTGAGTGCGAGCAAAGCAAATATGGATGGGGTTCACAACTTACGGTCAAGGGCGGGGAGGTCAAACGCAATCCCAGGACCTTCGGCAAACTCGGCACAGGCAGTAGTGCGTCTAGAAGAAGCCTCTCCTCGGAACCAGGTAAGGGTTTTGAACTCTCAACTTCTCATCCTGTCTCGCATCCAAGACTCAATACGTGTCGTCCACGACCTGAATGGCTGAATCCAGAGACAGGTCTTATTAGGGTTTAAGGCAAGCCCAATCCGCTCTACTCAAGGCAACTGGTCACCTCAGCGAGCAGGGGCCAAGCCGGCCAAGCGTATTCTTATCTTTTTTTGTTTGTATTACGTGATAGGGTCACGTTCTCTTTAGTTTTGTATTAGTGCTGCATGGCTTGGTCATGGGGGACCTTGTCTCGGCCCCGAGAGAAGACATAGGGTCATGGGGTCATGCATAAATTTCGTTGATCGGTTTGGTTTTGGTGACGGAGCTGAGTCTCGTTCGGGAAAACCACCCGCTCCCTGTGACCATCTGGTCACCGCACCAGAGAGCGAGCCATGCCTGCCAATCCCTTTTGGATAAATTTTTTTTTGGTTTCGTCTATTTGTTTGATGTCACGTTCTCTTCAGTTTTGTATTAGTGCTGCATGGCTTGGTCACGGGGGACCTCGTCTCGGCCCCGAGACAAGACACAGGGTCACGGGGTCATGCATAATTTTTTTTGATCGGTTTGGTTTTGGTGACGGAGTTGAGTCTCGTTCAGGAAAACCACCCACTCCCTGTGACCATCTGGTCACCGCACCAGAGACCGGACAAGCCTGCCAATCCCTTTTGGATAAATTTTTTTTTGGTTTCGTCTATTTGTTTGATGTCACGTTCTCTTCAGTTTTGTATTAGTGCTGCATGGCCTGGTCACGGGGGACCTCGTCTCGGCCCCGAGAGAAGACACAGGATCACGGGGTCATGCATAAATTTCCTTGATCGGTTTGGTTTTGGTGACGGAGCTGAGTCCCGTTCGGGAAAACCACTTGCTCCGCTGTGACCATCTGGTCACCGCACCAGAGACCGGACAAGCCTGCCAATCCCTTTTGGATTAATTTTTTTTCGGTTTGGGTGATTTGTTTCATGTCACGTTCTCTTGAGTTTTGTCCTAGTGCTGCATGGCTTGGTCACGGGGGACCTCGTCTCGGCCCCGAGAGAGAACACTGGGTCACCGGGTTATGCACAAATTTCCTTGATTGGTATGCGTCCAACTGACGAAGCTGAGTCTTGTTCGGGAGTTCTCACCCGCTCCTCTGTGTTCTGGTGGTCACCGTGCAGAGCGGGGGCCAAGCCTGACAAGCGAGTTCGCATTTTTTTTTTGGTTGTATTACGTGCTATGGTCCCGTCTTCTTGAATTTTGTCCTAGTGCTACATGGCTTGGTCACGGCGGACCTCGTCTTGGCCCCGAGAGAGAACACTGGGTCACATGGTTATGCACATATTTCCTTGATGGGTATGCGTCCAACTAATGGAGCTAAGCCTTGATCGGGAGTTCTCACCCGCTCCTCTGTGTTCTGGTACGTGGTCACCGCACTAGCAGGCGGTCCAGGAATGCGAAGCACTTTTAGATCACTTGGTCGATTTGCTTAATGTCACTTCCTCTTGAATTTCGTCCTAGTGCTGTATGGCTTGGTCTTGGTGGACCTTGTCTCGTCTCCAAGATGACACACGGGGTCACGGGGTCATGTATATATTTTCTGATTGGTTTTGGTACACTTGATGCAACTGTTTCTTGTTCGGGAAGCCCCACTCGATCCTCTGTGTTCTGGTGGTCACCGCACCAGAGAGCGGGCCATGCCTGCCAAGCATGTTCGCTTTTTTTTTTTTTCATTTGGTCGATTTGTTATAGTCACGGCCTCTTATATTCGGTCTCTTTATGCTGCTTGGCTTGATCACCGGGAACATTATCTCGGCCCCGAGAGGGACTCTGGATGCATGTGCTCATGGGTCAAATATAGTTTCATTTTATTCTTATGTCCGACATACCTGCTTGTCCTACACAGTTTTGTCTTTTTTTTTATCCGCGTACTAATTGTGTGGTCTTCTCCATTCTCTATATTGCTAGCAGGTGCGGGCTTCTGAGGATTTAATGCAAGAGGATACTGGACCGGCTGGTGTTACAGTGGTCCATTTAGCCGGCACAGAAGTTGGTGTCCCTGAGCTACCTGAGGAGGTTCCCATGGCAGTGGTAAACCTTGACAATCTATTACGTGACCTAGATCAAGCATTGGATGATATGTATAGGGATGGTCGCATGCCCCCTCCTGAGTCTACTTGTACTTCACTGGGATCCAATGATGTTGAAGTTCATGACTTCTGTATATGTAATCATCAAGATGATGAGGTTACCTCTGCAGTAGATGGAGACAAGGACATTTATATCTTGTGCTGTGGAAACTACAGATCCTTAGCAGAGAAATGCATATGTGGCATTTAGTTTGTTTTATTGGGGGGCCGTGGTTGAATCTCCTGGATTGTTCAATCCAGTAAGTTCATTCTCTTGAGGATATAAACAAGGTTTATCATTGGCTCACACACCCATAAGTCTACCATTCATTGATTGGAGTAATATCTGTATTTATTAATTTTGTGTTTCATGTGTGTGGCTAATATATGGAACCATACGATTGCTCCACCGATGAGGTCATCGAGGTTGACGAGCTGGAGGATGATAGAATTCGGGGAATTGAACCCCACTACATGGAGGATGACATTCGGCGATCCCAGACGATGGACACAGTTTCTATAATTTCCAGTCTGAGGCTCACTTTCTCTGATCAGTCTCGTATAAAGATACCTCTATGTAGGATGGTTCCAATGCCAATGGTACGACCAACCCTAGAATGTGACCTTACACTGTTAGAGAATCAATTTAGCCGAGGATACGACGAAGGCGCAAGAGTATTCTACGTCTCTACATCTGATGAGCAGGGGCAATCAGCTGTATTTTCAGATGCTGAGAAAACTGAATGGGGACCACATTGGAATGCGGCGAACGACAAGTTCAACATATTCTTGAAGTCGCAGACATCATTGAAGCATTTGCTGGATTACAAGTTTTATGTCTGTGATGGTAATCACAGACAAATTGCTTGGATGAAGCACATCCAGAGGCTTCACAGCACCGAGGCGGCTTGGCATGTCAGTGTTGATGCTATTGTCCTCGACACTAGGAATCGAATTGGAGTCGCTATGCAGGCAATGCACGACATAAACAAGTAAGCGAGGTCATGCTGGGTTCATTCATGTGTTGGAGTTTCTCTAATTCTGGTATTGATTCAATTCATTCATGTTTCTAGTGATATTTGATGTTCTTGTCATTCTCTGGTTTAGGCAGACGAAGAATTCTCATATTAAAACGAACCTCGTACATACCCTATATCGGGTCCAGAAGTACGGGGTCATGGGACTTGAGAAATTCCATGAGCTGCTTAGTCCAGAAGAAGCGCACACTTGTAGCCAAAATTCTCGCAAGACTTGGTACAGTATGCCGCTTGAGATCTTTACGTCGTTCATATTCAAGGTATGAAGTTCTATCTATTTGATGATATTGCATGCTCCGTATGAATGAAGGATCACTTTGTTGTACTCTAAAATGGTGCTACTGTGTTGAGGTCCGAATTCGGTTTTCTCTTTCTTCAGCAAGACATTGCGTCGGCTGCTGATGCCGCAGTCAGGAAGTATAACGAAGATACTCCACCTAGTGAAGCTACGAAGGAGGGAGTGGCAACGGCCATGCGAGTTTCGATTAAAGATTCTACGGAGAAGCTCTACAAGAAATTGTCAAAGATTGTTGCAATTGCGAATCCCGCGCTTAGTTCTGAGTGGTTGAAGGAGGTATTTTGTCTTCCTTTATTCAATTATGTGAAGTTAGATGTTTCCAGTTCGATTCTTCTCACTCTCTTTTCATTGATTGTCTGCAGATTGAGAGGCATTGGAGCTTATATTCTGTCCTTGAATTAACATTGGAGAAGTTACAAATGATTGCGACATGCAATACGAGTCCATCATTCAAAGTGAGGTGGCTGAAATGGATGAATTCCTCCGGCCCCTCACGCGAGGCACGTAGATTTCCGGCCAGACCGATCAACGAGGAGAGGTTATTACAGTTTCTTGCAAAGGCATGTTGGTATGCTGGGGTAAGCATTGGAATTGTCTTGTTTGGTGCTTTTTGAATAATCCATCTATTGTATTTCTTCAATGTGTAGGATATTTTGATGGTGCATGAGACCCTTAATATTTTGTCATATTATCCTGTGTCCAGATCGAGGACTCTGCTTCTGAAATGTTTGATGCAATCGTTCGATCTGATAACATTTCTATCGATCTCACTGTCGCTATGGAGCCGAAGACCCTGTTAGAATATATCGAGAGTTGGCGCATGAAGCTCTGGGAACATGCGTACACGGGGGTGTTCAAGGGTGCTGATGCATACAAGAAGTCTGAGTCGTTCAAAGATTACAGAGGGTCTATTCTGGCTGTCAAGCGAGTTATATACCGGTATAGTGTTTTTGCCCTTTCCTTGTTGGTCAGGTCATTGTGTATCGGACAGTATACTTTAATTGATTCACTTTATAAGTTCTGTCAATAGCCTTTAATTCAAAGTGGACCTCGGGCCCAATGGAAGACGGGCTAGGAGGCGTCATTGAACCCTCCACTTTTCCCTTCCTAATACTATGTATTTTCGGGGTGATGTAGGTACTTCAAGTTTGAGTTGTACATCAAGAAGGCCATCTCCAAAGAAGATCTACCGCCGTTCCTTACGACATGGTTGGATCGCTCTTCTCCAGACTGCATGTTTTCTCCTATGCAGTTGAAGAATTGGACCAGTGCTCACCTGCAAGCCTGCCCGTGGTACCTCGAGTGCAACTTCGGCACTACTCCACCCGAAGAGGAAGCACTCTTTGATACTTTGAATGACACTGGGATTGTGGACCTAGAGTTCGATGAGTTCGCTAGTCTGGATCCCGATGCTCGAGCGAAGGCCATAAAATGACGGGATATATCAGACAAGAAGAAACTAGAGAAGCTGGAGGAGGCTAAGAAGAAGACCAAGGACAGCAAGAAGAAGAGACTGGCCGCTCAGGCTGAGAAGGAGCAAGAGAAGTTGAAGAAGAGAGGGACAAAGAGGAAAGCCTACACTCCGGATTTCCAACCTGCTACAAGTGCAGCTGATGTTAGGGAAGGGTCATTTGGCTTCTCCCTTACTCAAGAGAGACTTGTACATGGACTGACACCAACGGTTCAAACTCTTCTTGCCGTTCCAGACATTGACGAGTGCATACTGAACTTGTTAGTGGGTTCCTTACCTACAGATGAAAAGGCTTTCGATGACGTCCTCGCCTTTCTAGACATGGTTAGTCATGTTAACACTTATTTGTTCGTGCATTATTGGAACATGGATAGAATACATGTCAATAGAAGGTCTTTAGAACATGTTCGTTCTGGCCATGGTGTGATGCTCCAATTGCATGTCCAGGTGAATTAACTAACACCTCTTTGTACTCTGCAGCACTGTACTGATAAGGACAGGTACTTCGATGGTGTATTGAGTACTCAAGAGGCGGTGGATCTCATCTTTGTGGATGTTCCCGAAGGTCTACATGTGCCGACTGTGTCTAAACCGCCTGCCTCGATTCCCAACTGGAATGAGTTCAAGAAAGGGTTCCTAGTTCCCGTTTTTGACTTTGCGAAGGAGTACCTCCACGACAAGGGCGCCTTATTGGTCATGTACCCAGCGCCCTCCACTCGACACAAGAGTCACCTTCTCGGATGTTGCAAGACATACAATTTTAGAATTCTTCTTACGTGGTTCGGCATGAACCACCTACATCTCACATCACCAGTTGATCAAACCAAAACGGTAATTACATTTCTTTATTTTTATATTTTGTCAAATCTCGTGATTCTTTGATCTATCGTATGTTAACCTCTCCATTGTTTGCAGACCATGCGATTCTCAATCTCTCTTTTAGTGAAGGAGTCGGGACCCAAAATCAAATTGGAGTTTCCATTCCAGTTTGTTCCATCCCATCAAGAGGTGGGTGTGGATGTGGCTAGGGACGATATACTCCAGAATTTCTGCAACAAAGAAGATGTCACCATGAATGGTTCCATTCCGTGGAGAGGTCCTCGAGAAAAGGCGCGACAATTCATGCAAATGCTTGTTGAGGCGTTATCGGAACCAGGGGACGTCGTGGTAGACTGCACAGCAGCGACAGGTAACAAAACTTCTCTAATTCATTGATTTTTTTAACCAGGACCAAACTGAAAGGGATTTTCAGAAGTAATTTTTTGTAATCGCATGGATGTTTTTAGGATCAAGCATTCAAGCATGCCGTGCATCGCGCCGACACGTCTTGGCATTTGAGGAGGATAAGGAGATTTTTGACACTCTGATCGCACCGGTTCTACGCACGGATGGGTTTTCTCGACCGGCACCGGCACAGAATATTCCAGAAATTCAAGATGTAGATGAAAGAGACGTGGAGCCTGAGCATGTTGTGAAGACATCTTGATTCAGTAAGTAAGTTTAACTCAAAAATCTATTCTTTACATTGTCTATTCTCATTCCACTAAGCATTCAATCTAATTATCTCTTCATTCCATTATCCAGGCAGGCCAAGAAAGTGAGGTCTCTGACACATGTGCCGTTCTTTGGGAGGCCTGGGTTCTTTCCAAGCCCCCCTAAACCATTTAGGCTACCTGTGTATGCTGAGTCCAACGCTGGAGAGTTTATTGCCCTTGAGCTAAAGCCAAGCTCTCGAGCTCGGTAGGTAGATCCTCGTGTTCTAGACTTCGTGGATGACTGTGCTGTTGAGTCACAATCAGAAACGTCAAACAGCAAGGGTAGTACAATATGAGATCTCTCTATATCATAAACTTCCAAACCCTACTTTTATATCTTCCGTATATGCTTATGTCCCTAAATCGGGAATTATTTTCTCTACATTGTTGCCGGTCCTTTATTTATTTCTGCTGAATGCATTGTCTACTTTTTGGCATCTTCCTGCGATATTGTGCTTGTCGTATCATCCCTTGTCCTTAATATTACATATCGTTCTCTTGATGTGCCCTTCGAGGACCGTAATGTTTCTATTTTTATTACTGTGTTTAGAACTTACTTATATACGAATTATATATATAATTTCGTTGACCACGTATTGAACTTGATATTTGTGTTTGGGTACCTCTGAACCTGATAGTCCTGTGTTGCATGAGCCCTAAACCCTAAACGCATCTCTTGGTGTCGAGACGGGACTATATTAATTTTATTCGTTCATGAAACCACGTGTTTGATTTCATAAAATACTTATCATTGTGAACTATATTTCCCAAAAATTTGTCATACCTGTTCGAAGAAGCCAACACTCCCGAAGTCTTTTTGGGCCCAAGACATGGACCTTGAAGACCTCTTGGCCATGCA
Organism: Antitrichia curtipendula; assembly: GCA_951230915.1. NCBI lineage: Eukaryota > Viridiplantae > Streptophyta > Bryopsida > Hypnales > Leucodontaceae > Antitrichia > Antitrichia curtipendula. Next base: position 1,988,498 of record OX579641.1, read on the forward strand.
CCTGCCCTGGGTTGGGCTGTCCGTTCTGTATTTGTCTTCCTTTGCGTAATCTGCCACTCTTTTTTGTCTTCGGTTGTACACATTAGTTTAGGATTTGAAATTGCATTGTTATCCAAGCATTAATGTTAGAGGATTATTTTGTCCAAATTATCTCGCGGAGCTTTTTACACTGCGAAATACGAACACCCTCTCCGTGTCAGTCGTCGTGCACTTCTTTTAGCCATGTCGTGTAATTGTCTACTAACCACTTTGAAGTACTACACTATGTACTCGACTAATCACAACGTGTAGAGGCTTCGTTTTCCTAAAACCGCACATGCTACAAAATTGCCTTCGCCGCCTATTGTCACATTCTAAATGAACTAGGATACGAGTTCTTCATCAGTTTGCATCCAATTTTTTATCCACTTTTTCATCCATTTTTCCATCTAATTTTTCATCCACCTTCTTCATCCACTTTTCATCTACTTTTCATCCACTTTTCATCCACTTTTCATCTACTTTTCATCTACTTTTCATCCACTTTTCATCCAATAGCATCAAGTCCTCCCTCAACTTTTTCCTAAACTTTAATCTATTTTCAAATTTCTCACTTTCCAAAATTATATTATAGTCCTAATATTGTGGCTCCCCGCTCACCAATTCCCGCTTCCCGCTCGCTGCTCGCCGCTCACATACCAGCATTCCCCTAATGGAAACAAGTGCACTGAAATGCGTACAAATGCACTGGACAAAGTGGTACTATTTAGACCTCGCAATCATCTTGGCGAATACAGTGGAAGCTTGAACGGACAGAGTCGCAATCAAGGCGATTGAAGAAGCACGCGGAGTGGCAATCAAGCAGAACCAAGTACAATACAAAGTGGCAATGAAGGAGGAATAATGGAAGAAAATATGGCGAAGTGCAATGCACACGGTGTCGGGGAGAGAGGAGCGCGCTTAGGGAACACAAGAGGTGTCTGGCTGCAGGTTGTGAGTGTAGATGAAAGGTAAGTAACAAAACTTGAATCTTCACTTAATCTTTTCTTCAATCTTCGCTTGATCTTCACTTCAATCTTCCGTTGACCTATCCTGTGGTGGTTCTATAGGGCCAAAGGTAAGGGTGTGTTATAAGAAACAAGGCCTCGGACGGGTAAAACGGGATAGCCAAACCACGAGTTGGCCGTCCAAAAGATTGGCTCCTAAAATCAAACCCACGGTGACCAGGAAGCGCCTTTCACCGGTGGGAACAACAAATAAGATCGACCATGTGGGCCATTAACCCACTTCGTCGCCACAAACACGAAAAGGAGCGCTTACTGGATAACCACGGCTCGCAACAGGTTTACAATGCAGAAATTGAATTGCAACTAGCCTCCAAATCCGGCTAGGAATAACAGAAATGAAAACGAACCACAAGCCAAAACACATTGGAGACCCTCAAAGCTCTTCAAATCTTCTTCTTCAAGTCTTTAAGCCTTCACATCTTCAAAAATATCTTCAAAACTCTAAAAGAACTCCAACTTCACCCTCAAACTACCTAAACTCCACTCAAAAAGAAAAGGCAGCAGACCTTCCTATGCTTCCATATTCATAAGTTTTGCATTTCTTCTTCAAATTAAAAGATTGATAGCTTTTCTGAGAGCTAACAAATTTTTCTATCACTCCTATAACTTTCAAGTCACTACAAAACTCTGTCCAACTTCTATGACCTCTCAAAGTTTCGGTCCATATATGGTAAAAACAAGAGACTCTCTCACCTTCCCACACTCACAACTCACTCATAAATGCTCCAAATTGAATGAATGATAGCTTTATAGAAAGCTAACAACATGTACTACACTCCATCAAAGTTTCATTCTAAACAAAAGACCTGTCTGTTTTCTATGGTCGGTCGAAGTCTCAGCCCCTCTTCATAGGAGGCAGCAGACCTCCCTCCACTCAAACAAGCACAAATCTCAACTCACAACTTCAAATAAAGCAAGAGAGAACAGTTTGGAAAGCTAATAGTATGATAAACAACTCCTTCAATTTTCATTATCAAATTCCCAAAACCCAATACACAATGAGCTTCCAAACACTCGGTTCTCCCAAAACAACATTGGGAGAGAAGATGAATAGTGTCCATCTTTTCCTCCCCTTTTCCAACACCTTTTGCCCCACCTAAACAAATGTACATCAGCCCTTAACTCCCTCCTAAAGTCAACTTACACCTAATGGCCTTCATATTTGGCCCCACATCTATATCTTTATCTTTAATTTAGAAGGAAAATCACTTCAAAGTCCAAACTATTTCCATTCTTTCCTTCTACAACTATAACCAAACAAAATAGTTTCAATAAAATACTTCAAATATGGATTGAAGTACTAACATTAAACCAATGCCTATTAGAGGTAAAAAACTAGAATTCCAAGACTATTTTTTTACTCCATCTGCAAGAACTTGAGAATGTGCTTGATAGTCGCAGCGATGTAATCAACACGACCCGCCTTCGTTAAAGGATTCACTGGCCCTTCTAACCAACGATGGTGACCACGACTTCCTTCAGTAGGCTTCATCATACAGTAATATTGATCGACGTTGAGACCTTCAAAACATCCTTCAAATGTCACATCTCGACTGCCAGGCTCAACACATCCAACCTGCAACAAAATCACCAGTGCCCGAGCGTCACGTTGAAGATTCCCGTGCCATCGCCGCTCCACACGAGGTTGCTTTGGCGGACGAGAAAGCCCAGCTTCTTCTTGTGGACGCTCATGCGGCGGCGCAAGACTTAGTGGCAAAAGAGGTTGATCCGGTAGTTGTGACAATGAAAATTCAAATCCAGGCTCCGATTCTACTTCTTCCTCTTGGGACTCTGAAAAAACCCTCCAGTTTGACATTCTGACTATAAAGTGGAAAATTAATATCACTAATAGACTTCAATGAAACTCTAAAGCAAAGCCGTCCTTTTAAATAGATAATATGAACCTTCACGAAATGTCATCTTGAAGTTATTCAACAAAATAGCGTCACCATGAAGCTATTCAACAATACATATTATAATATGTTTTTATACTATGAACAAATTTACAACAGGACAACGGAGTGGTGTACAAAAATAGGGTTTGCAAGCAACACAATAGGGTACATTAGGCACTAGGTCGGATAAAATTGGCGATCATTCCCCCTCAAGACCTTGCTGCTAATGCATGTTTCGATGCTGGGGTATCATTTTCAGTGCCTAGGTGGCAAAATTTTGGAAATTGAGACCCTTTTTTTTAATGGAAGTCTTGCCAGGGTATAAATTTGAGTACAAATTGGCCCTCAAACGCCAAATTTAAAAGCCCTAGTAATTTGTAATAAACAATCTACATCCTATGATTTTATTTTTTTCAAAAAATCTTGAAAATTGACTTAAACAAAGGATTTTAAAGTTTATTTCAAGATAGAAAATCCATAACTATCCACAAACTAAAACTCCTCATAACTTTTGACTTATTGATTAAAACGGAATGACTTAAAGTTTTTTGTGTATATATAAATCTAAAAAACCAATTTCAAATTTTAGTTTTTTTTTAAAAGTGATTTTTTTTAGCTACCTATCGAGGAATGAAAATTATATATCATGCAATAACTTTTTAATCATGTAGCAAAAGTTATGAAAATTATTGCGCCTTGAAGCTATTCTTTGGGCACATATTGTGTGAAAATTCCAAAGAAAAAAATAAAATTTTCATTTGTGGTAAGCTGTCTAAAATTGCCGTATTGCCAAAAAATGCAATTTGGTGCTTTAGAGGTTAATGTTCATTTTTGGGTATTTAAATTTAGTCAAAGTTGATAATGGATGCGCACACCTCACATCTAAAATCAAGTAGAAGACAAATTTAAAGATGGCCCCTATTATTGAATTATATATGTTTTTGTTGGATCTTGTTAGTAGTCATAAGGAAATTCCAGATTTCCTTGTCATGTATTTTGGGACAATAGATGAGAAATATATATAATTTTAAAATTGGAGTATTGAAATTGACATAAGGATTTCATAAATAGAGGTTCTGCATTTAAGGCAAAAATTTGTAAAGTTTGGTTTTTAAAACAAGTCACTTATTTCAAAAGTATTTGAAAGGTATATGAGCCCTCAAGTTAGCACTTAGAGCTCTGGATTTATTTTTTGCGATTTGTTGATAGTTTTTATTGTCAATTCATACAAAATAGCATGAATAAGTCAGTTGAGAGGAGTTTGGTAGAAGTCCCTGCTAGATTAGTAAAGAATCTTCCTAAAATCATGGAAAGTACAAAATACTTTACTTTTCTAGGTTTAGGTCTTAGTTTAGAGTCTTATAGTCCAGATTAACGTTTTCGAGAGATGTGAGGATGTGGGAGTTAGCCAATTCTAGTGCCTGACCATGTAAAAACTTGACATGTAGAGTGCATGTGACAGCTTGGCTAAACTACAAAAGTCTATACCCAAGTTTAGAAGTATCTAGATCCAATTCATGTAGAATATAGACTAGTTACGTGAAGACCTACAAAGGTTGAAGAATATGAATCAGAATGCAAAGTAGAAAAAGGTCAAGGTGATTGGAGCTTATAGAAAGGTGTTTTTAGAATAAAAGCATGCTAAGATCAAAAACGGAGCTAATCATCTACAACAACCCCGGTATCAAAATAATTTCCCCCTAGGGTGGAAATTATTAAGGAATTGCTAAAATTAGAATCCTTATTGGAGGTTTGGTTTTGCCCTTGGCTTTTGGACACTTCCTAGAAGTTTGTCCAAAAGTTTCGAGTTTTTACAAAACTCCACAATGACTCCATGGGAAGTCAACCGCCTTTGAAACTAAGCCTTTGAAATTAAATTCATAGAAATTATCCAGAGTGCGGTAAAATCTCTCTGAAAATCAGATTAGATTATTGCATATTAAACAAGCGACCTCTCAAGTTTGAGGACTTTCTGATAGTCAGAAGTACCAGAATCGGCAACGACATCGAATTTAACAAGAATTTACAACATGGCGGCGGGTTGACCGGTGAACCAGGAACTAGCAGTGTCCGAATGTTGCAAACAAGGAATGTTTTCTTACTCTCACAAACCTTCTAGGCAACTCTGGCCAATTAGTTTCCTCGAGAAACGCAAATTCCATTAATTGGAATTTTGACTTTTCTTTGGAGTTACCGTGATTGGTTTTTACGAATATTTACAGCTTGGAAGAAAGGGGTATGGGGTTTCCTAGACTAATTGGGGTCTTTTGAACGCGATGGCGCAATTAGTTTTCAATTTGGAGTTGTTCTCAAGAAGATAGGAAGAATTCAGCAGTAGGTTTGACTTTTTTAGAGTAATTAGCGATAATTCAAGGTTAATTTACAAAATATCTTGGTGAAAGTCGAAGATTGGATTTAGTTAAGATTTCAAATCTTTCCTTTAAAAGCCAATTTAGATTAAGTTAAAAATATTTGAAAATATCTTAGGATTGTTTGCAAAATATCTCAAAGTCAAAATAGTTAATTTCCTAAATATCTTTGGGAAAAATCTTAGATTTTATTTAGACAATATTTCCTTTTTAATTAAGGCTTGTTCTAGAAGATTCTAATGATTAAACAAAGATTATTTAGCAAATATCTTAGGGTAGTTTAGAATTTTGTGTAGGGTAGTTTTTGAGTAAAAGAATTAATATCTTATGGTAAACTTAGGTGGCGGGGCCTTCTAGCAAGTATATAAGGCCCCCCTCCAAAGTTTCTCATGCCCCATTTGTTTCATTATCTGCCTACCGACACTCTGTCGGAGTGTAGAGACTCTCTTTTGTTTAATTTGCTTACCGGCTTTGTCGGAAGCAATTAGTTAGGCCAAATTCTGGTCATCTGTGCTCAACTGCTCATTTTGCTTTCGTTGCTTTCTTTAGTGGAGGTTTTGGTTAGAGGACTCGGGGTTCCTTTTTAAACCACCAATACCACACTAAAACCACGCTTTGGGGAGGCCCATCACCCAAATTTTGCATACCTTGTTTCCATACTAATTTTGTGTCTTGTAACAGCCATTGAGTCAGAATTCTTAAGGCAGTGAAGCTAGTCTTTACCAAAAGATTCTAATACTCAAAATACCGGCCAAACTTCGTTGTATAACAAAGTTTGGTTTGACTTGATTCTTAGTGTTCGGTTTAAACACTTTCATATGTACCTCTTTTAAGAATTAAAACCATCTGATATCTTGGAAATTCTTTAGTCTTTAATGTTCGGTTTAAACACTTTCATGTGTACCTCCTTTAAAGATTAAAACATTCCTACAGCCACTTGGAACCATATTCAACGAGTTTTGCCTGGGATTGCTCCCACACGGCGAAGCTTTGACCTTTAAAAATTATCCTCGAAATTTTGGACAAAAAATAGCAATTGCCAAAGCTTGGCTGGTTAAAAGCTATTTAAGCCCAAAACTAACACCAAAATCGACTCGTCCGTTTCATATAGTGTGTCATCTATCTTGTTGTCCTAATTTGCTACAATGATGGACGTTTTAGTTTAGATAGTGTTGTCTTAGTCTAGAATTGTTTTGCTTTAGTTATCCTAAAAACCCAACAATTAGTTAGAATTGCTCTGCTTAGTTATCCTAAGAAACCCAATAATTAGCTTAGAGTAGCCTTATTAGTTGATGAAGTAACTAATTTAGAATTTTAGTGAGTAGGGAAGGGTCTAAGAGTGAGTCTGAGAAGGGTCTGAGCGTGAGTCTGGGAGGGTCTGATCGTGAGTCTGGAGTCGTCAGGTCGCTGCTGAGGTTCAGTCGGTCGTTGGGGTGGAGGGTGGGCTGGGGAAGTCTGCCTCATAGGGAGTCCAGAAAATTGGAGGTCTGGTGCAAGAGAAAATTCAGACCATCAAATTGAAAATACAAAACAAAAGAAGGTTAGGCCGTTGCTCGCCACACCACCTTATTTTGATTTTCATTTCTAAAAGTTGGTTAGTCACTCTTGACACTCAAAACTCATCACACATATGCAAAGCTAAAACTCCATAGCCACCGTTCAAATGACGAACAAGAATTGAATCCCAAACACTTAAAGAAGAAGAGGGAATTAAAATTTAAAAACTAATATTTTTCAAGCATCTAACTATTCATTTGGAATTATTCTTGGTTTTGTTTGGTTTTCCTATTCATCTAACTATTCACATGGGCCTTGATTTTGTTTTGTTGTGTTTCTTTACTATTCATTTTGGATTTGTTTTGGCTTTTATTTCGTTACTATTCATTTACTATTCATTTCGGGACAATTTTCTTGTGTTTTTTTATTCTTTTGTTACTATTCATTCGGAATAATACTTTGGTTTGTCTTTGTTACTATTGAAGAACTTGGTTTTAGTCATTAATTAGGATTCTGGTGCAAATTAGTTGGTTGAATGTTGGTTTAAGTTTTGTTTTATTAGGCCTAATAAGCCAAATAGGAAAAAACAAAAGTCAACAAAAAGATTAAATTAATCCAACAAAATTAATAAACTAATGAATAACAAACAAACTTCACTATTCATTGGAAAATTTATTAGAATTGGATAATACTAACTTTTAGAATTAACACTTAAATTGAATAAATCTCCAAAGTATTTGGAATTAGGGCCTTGAAGTTCATTTTATTAACTAGGAACCAATTATAGACACTCAAATATTTAATTTAACTTCCTAAACTTAAGGAATTACGTTAATTACTTAAAACTAACAACGTCTTATAGGAATTAGTCAGGACGAATGTAGGAAGGAAGATTTTCAAAACGTACTAATACTCGAATTGCGTAAAGGAAGGACAAAGCATACGTGATGGAGGATGACGGATATTACGAATCCATCATGCTGGTGATATGCGACGACGAGACCATGATTAGTATGGACACAGAGGTATATTAGTTGCGCTTTTTAGTTATTTTGTTCTTTGAAGTGACTTGTTTTCAAATTAAAGTTAAAATCATGCTTTTAGAAGTTAGTCTTTAGAGTAGAGTTTTAGAATCCAAGTTAGAATTTAGGACCTAATAGGTAAAACAACTCATATTTAAAAGTAATCCAACAACTAAAGAATACTAATAATTAATCTTAAACATAAAGATTGGATGGAAATTTAAGATTTTCATCCAAAAGAATCTTTAAAGAACCTTTTAGATAGAAATCAAACAAGGAATCTATAGAGATTCCAAAATCCATATTTACTTTTAAAAATACTTTATTATTGAAGGGTAAAAGGTTGGATGAAGTTTGAGACCAAATTCGGATAAAAATCATCCGAACCGGTCAGAATTCCGATTAATCTTTAAAATCCGTAACTTAAAAGAATCAATAACTTAACCCTAGAATTTAGAATTATTTTGGATTGATTTGCTATTTTAGATTAGTGGATGAAGGTTAGCACAACTAAGGGGTCAAATTCACCCTGTGGTAACTTTTGCTAGGAATTTTGAAATCTAGTTTTCCTTACCATTCTGGGTAGGGATTTTTATATTCTAAAAGGCTACTTAGATACAATTTTAGTTAGATTAGATTTTGTTTTCTCTTTCTCTTTTTCACCTAACCATAATGTTTTAACTAATTAACCAATAGTTTTTTCCTAGAATCAATGAATGTTATAGGATCAGCAGTCACAAAAAAGTGTCCATTGCTTGGAAGGCGAACACTTATTTAGGAACACCCAATCAAGAGTGGATCTCCAACAAAACAACCGCTAGAACCCGTGTGTAACTTTCTGACTCAAGGGTAGAGTTAGAAACACTTACAAGGTATAGTGTGTTTGATGGTGTTTATTTACACCACATCATATATTACAAAAGGACATATTATTCATTATATAGAGGGAATTTGTTTAGACAATTATGTCATCATTGATTGTGTTATGTAACTTTATTTGACTAATTGTATATTCTTTGAAGAGAGGCTTTGATCTTTTACAAGATAATAAAGAAACTCTTCAACTCAAAATACATTTATTAAACCAAAAACCTAGAAAACAAATTTGAAGCAAAGAGAAGGGAGAGCGCCTCAAAGATCTATTTTGTGCATAAAAGACACATAAAGTCATTGAAGAAATAGAAAGGTGTCACATAAGGGATAGTTGAATTATTATTTGTGAGAGTTTTATACAATGTCAATCTATCATGATTGAGTAATTTTTTATAAAAAAAATTAATTTATTGAAGTGTCCAAAAATTTCCAAAACGAACATTGAAAAAAAATGTTAAAAGCCTTTTGCAATTGCCTAGAAGATTCAACAATAAATTAATCTATTTAATAATTCAAATTAGAACTCTAGTACGCTTCTAATATTGATCCATTGAAGGTTCCAATATTTCATTGTTAAAAATATTAGAAATATGGTTGAATGTGATGATATTTATAGATTTTTTTCCTTTGTTTTGTGAATTTTTAGACAGATATTAGAGCCCCAAAAGAATAGTCATCAACACCGGTCTTTGGAAATTGGATGAACCACTTATCATTGAAGCACTTTTGCATTTGTGCCTTCAAAAGAATTCAGGTGTTTTGCCTTCATTTGTAGTCCAAAAATACAAATGCATTGGGGGGCGTATTTTCTAATAGTTCTAATATGCACTATTGAGGCGCCATTTTGGAAGTTTTTCACCCTTACTCACATTAACATTCTACTAAAGTAGAATTTTGCATTGCTCAATCAGGATGAAATTCTATGTACTGGTGAAATTAGTTTGGATTAAATTCATTGAAAGACAATTTTGGTTGGTTTTCATAGAAAAATATAACAAATTGGCTAAAATTAGCTAATAAATTTCATCAACACAATTTTAAGAAGCCACATATTTAACAACTAAAGGTTGTCAATTGTTTGAAGTCAAAAATTGTCCCACTTAAAACATCTTATCTAAAAACAATGCTTAATTCTTAGGCTTTATAACTTTATTTGCATAATGAACAATAAACTCTCTTAGGTAACTTGTTGAGGTAAATCCTCACCTATAAAGTCTCAATGCTTGAATTTCAAAAACAAGGTTTCTTCAATCCATCATAGAAATTAATTTTTTTTCTTTCAAACATTTTACAAAAATATTTGTATGTCCTACATTATAAGGGAAAATAAATTTATGTTGAGGAAATATATTGGAAGCGCATGAATTTATTTTCAACAACAAAGACTTCATAAATTCAATCTAGTATTTATTTTTTTAAATGTATGATCATATAGATTGAAGTGAAAAACAAAATTTGAAACTATTGTTAGAGAAAAAAATTAATTAGAAACTGTCAATCCCAATGGTAGAAATGTTGTAGTATGCAATTTACATCCTACAATGTTGTCTTTTCCAAAAAGTCTAAAAATATAAAATTTTGACTTTTAAGAAAAATTTATAAATTTTATTTTTATATGCCTTCATTATCATAGCTTTCAATTTATCAATCAAAGTATAATTATTCAAAGTTTTTCATTTACTATCCCTTGAAAAAAAAGAAAAAAATCCCTATGTTGGAAAAAATCCTACTATAGCCATCAATCTGCAGGTTTAACAAAAAAATTATCCCCTCCCCGTTTGGTTGTTTGTTGATTCCAAGTCATCTCTCCATTTCATTTGCAGTTTGTCTCTTCTATCCACCAACATTGTTTCTTCTAGAGTCTCTTCAACAGTCGTTTCTCTTCTGTTACAATGCACCACCCACAACTCAACTCTCATATCCTCTTGTATGTCGTCTCTCCTCTCTATTGTTGGCATAGCTTTCTCCATGCGTCTATCTCTTTCCTTCTGCAACTCTTCCCAACGGTTGTCTTTTTTCTCCAAGCTTTTGATGATGTAATTTTTTTGTAATGTTTCTCTTCTTTTTTTTGCTTGTATTTGGTATTTAGATATTTGGTATTTCTTGAGCTTTGTTGCATTCACATGATGGTATCTAGGGTTTTAGGTTCCAAGTTACAGATTACAAGTTAGAGGATTAGAAGTGGTCTAAATGTTAGATGAACCAAGATTCAATTTGTCACAAGCATGTAATAGAGCCACATATTCAATAGAATTTCTTATAATGGATTGGTTCAATCTTCTTCACTAGCATTTGTGAGCTCCCAATTTGTCACTTGGGACTCGTAGAATTATTTTTTTGGAAATTTGCAATTTAAAGTTAAGAAAAGTATACAAAAAGACATAAAAAGAGTATAGAATCAAAATTGGGTTGTGACATATCCATTATAGTATTTGGTCTAGATTTGTGTTTAGATTTAGAATCCCACCAAACATGGCCTACAAATAGGTAGAAAGAATGAAATGGTTAGATTTGGAGGATTTGAGTCACATAGCCCCAAAAGGGCTAAATCCCACCATGAATGTGGCAATTCATGGCTAAGTCGGTCCGAGGGATCCACAACAAGGCTACTAGGTCGGGTCCTAGAGTTAGGTTTTAGAATTCCCCAAAACCCTGATTGTTAGTATGCAGGAGCCACTGACGCAAGACCGGGCTTGTAGAGGAATCTATAGCCCAAGGATGGTGTTCTAGGATAAATCCCATGCCAGGAGTCCAACGACGAAATTGATTCGCCAAGATTCTTCTATCTGCAAAAGATTCTCGCACCATCGCTAAATCGAGGAGATGGCCAGTTTCATCTCTTGACCAATCGTGCCAGGTACGGAAACGCACCTACACGTCCTTCACGTGACTCCCTGAGAGGTCACGTGAAAAATCCCGTCATCTTCTGACTTGCAGAAGAATTTTTTCCAGGTGGTCAACCCTTCGAACCTCCAACAGGAATTTCATGGAAATTACCCAGGTTACAAGAAAATCTCACTAAAAATTAGACTAGCTTATTTTAGGTTAATAATGTGCTCCGTGAAGTTTCACAACATTCCGATAGCGGCAAGTACCCAAACCGGCGAGATTCCTCGGGAATTAATCACGTGGCGGGGTCCCCACCGCGTTGACCGGCACCCCAGGACCATACAATGGCGAAATGAAGTCAACCAAGAGTCTTCTCCGACTCTCTCACACCTACCAGAGACCCTAGACTATTTACCTCTCTCAAAATAGGAGACCCCTAAGATCTAGGATTTTATCACGATTTGGTTTTTAAAACTAAATTAGCCTACGATGGGTTTTTGGCCTCGTTACGGGGGGTTGGGGGATAGTGGACTAAACACGACGATCTGGAGCCAAAGGCGCAGTCCGTTTGACAATTGGAGTTAATCTTCAAAAGTTAGGAGGTTGGTCCAGCGTAGATAGGTAAAAATAATTTTGTAGGATGAGGATGAAGATCTTTGAAGATGAGGATGAAAATCTAAGTTGATAAGGTTACCTTAGAACTCTTGAGGGAGTGGTGGGGCCTTGGAAACCTATTTAAGGTCCCCATTTTTCTCTCTAGAACACCCCCAATTCTTGTTTTGGGTCCGTGGGTCCAAGTTATTTTGGATATTTTGGCGTTTGAAGCCAAAAACCTCTACGGTGTTTTTGGAGCACTTTTTGCTTCTTTTGTTGTTGTTTTTCAAGCCTTGAAGGTCCTTGGGGGTCCTTCTATCTTGCCTTGTGTACTCTTTGTGTGTTTTTCTTGTGTTTCGTATACACTCTTACGAACTAACCCTTGTGTTTTAAAGATCTTTTGTGTTTGCTACTAATCCTAAAGCCACCCCCTCTAGTGCCTTGGCATATGCCGCCATTGGGGCCTTTAGAGTGTGAGTTATTTGCTTTACCTTGTCATACTAACTCACGTGTGTTCTCTTAAGTCGAGTGCTTTACCTTTGTCTAACCATCCCTATTGTTGTGTAGACCCCTCCGTTGACGGCGAAGCTTTGGCTTTATCATGTGCATTTTTCGCGTGGTTTTTTTCTTCCTTTGTCTAACCCTCACTTGGCTACGTGTACCCCCCTCGGGAACGGCAACGCTTTGACTATAGAATCTAGAAAAGTTTGTCATTTTTTATAGTTACCCTCGGAACGGCGAAGCTTTGATTCTAGGGTCTAGGAAAGTTTGTGATTTTTTACAAAATTCCAACCATCCTTCTACCTTAGTGTCCAAATATTCACGTGGGGATATTATTGTTAGTGTCCAGATATCCAAGAGTTCCAAAAATAATGGAAACAATATAACCGTCCGTTGGTGAGAATACTAGAAACCCGTGATACCTCCTAAGCTAATCATAAGCTTCCCCTTGTTTATTTGTTTGTTTTTTTCCTTTCCCTTATCCCCAACTACCCCAGTTCAAGTCATTTAGTTCCAACAAAAGAAGGCCAGATCAAGACGAGATCACTAGAGGCTGACCAAGGGAGTCGAGACTGAGCTGATCAAGGGGTTGGGACTGGCTAATCAACGCGGGTGGGACTGAGCTGATCAACGGGGTCGGGACTGGCTAATCAACGGGGCGGGACTGACTAATCAACGGGGCGGGATTGAACTGTCAGGGGGTCGAGACGGGCTGCTGGGGGGAGACTCGGTGGTCTAGGGGCTGGGGAACCTCGATGTCCAGGGGTTGGGGAAACTCAGTGTCCAGGGCTTGGGGGAACCTAAGTGTCCAGCTGCTTGGGGAGACTCGGTGGTCCAGGGGCTTGGGGAATCTCGGTGTCTAGAGGCTTGGGGAGTACTAGTTGCAAAGAACAAAAAAACCAGATTCTACAAGAAGATAAAAGGCTACTTGAAGTTAGAATCTGGATGGGGAGTCGGGCTTGTTCTTAAAACAAAAAATCGACAAGGTAACTATTGAGAGAAGAAAGGAAGAGAAAATAGGGTCCAGTCTTGGCCAAAGCTCCGCGTAGGATAATCATCCGTCCAACCACCTGCAAAACCACTCAAAGATAGAAGGAGAAGGAAAGGAGAAGATGGTTATATGGGCAACTTAGGTAAGAGAGACGATAAATAGTAACTTAGGTTTGGCTAAGTAGGCGTTAGGAGGAAAATCTCGAGGATTTGTAGTGACCATTAGAAGGGGGATTAGGATGACACCAAGAAAAAATGACGTAAGAGAGTAGGAGGGACATTAAAACCTCCTTGGGATTTGAATCTATAGTTGTAAGACACCCATAAAAGCTTAGGTGGAATAGTCTTAGTGTAGAAGGAAAAATGGAGAAAGAAAAAGAAGGAAGAAGGGAAAGAAGACGTTTAGATCGCACGGGTGTACTAATTTTTCCCAAAATAAGCGGTGAGCTTGGGGAAAATTCGACCAAGACCAGAAGACCACCATGGAGCATGGACGGAAATTAGGAATTTAGGCTAGAAAGAGAGTTTAGGAGTAAAAATCTAGAGTTAATTTTAGGAATAAAAATCTAGAGTTAAATTAGGAGTAAAAATCTAGACTTAATTTAGGAGTAACAATCTAGAGTTAGTTTAGGAGTAACAATCTAGAGTTAATTTAGGAGTAACAATCTAGAGTTAATTTAGGAGTAACAATCTAGAGTTAATTTAGGAGTAAAAATCTAGAGTTAATCTTAAGAGTAAAAATCTAGAGTTAATTTAGGAGGAAAAAATTAGAGTTAATATTAAGAATAAAAATCTATGATTAATTTCGTAGTAAAAAATCGAGGAAAGAAGTCAAAACATAGAGTCAAAATTGGAAGAAAAAATTAGAGTTAGCACTCAAGAGTAGGAATCTAGAGTTACATTTAGAGGTTGGAAATTAAGGTAAAAACTAAGCTTTGGAATTAGCCCGTAGAATTAGAACTTCCAAGAGAAGTGTCGAAACCCCAAAAGATAGTCTTAGAGGTTTAGAGAAGGAACATGAGGGTTTCCCTTTCGCGTAGTTAGGGACGTTAGAAATGACGCCAATTACCCAGACAACCCTAGACATAGGATAGAGAGTTAGGGAGTTAGGATTTACTATCAAACTTGATCATTGCAGTTAGCCTGTTAGTTATCCATGCATTTCTAGCTAGTTTCGTTGCCATCCACGACACTTAGAAGACGTTAGCAAAAAAGATCCATTGCTTGGAAGGCACAGTGGACCGCGCTCACAACACCCCCATACATTAAAAAGGTGGATAAAGGCATAGAACCTGGTCGGTGTTCGCCTGATTACCAAGAATGGGTAATCCTACGCCCACAACATTGCTTGATTTGATGTTGTTGTGTTTGTAATGTCTACTGATTGGATGATCTTGCAACAAATTTTTTGGTGTCTGAGGTGTCTAGGGTTTTAATTGAGGTTTTCTTGAGGTTTGGAGGTTGTAACATATTTATAAATTTTGTGTCTCTTCTTTACTTGAGACCGCGTTCCAATTTGCATTTCCATGCAAGATTGTACCTTCAACATTGTTTCAATATTATTTTTGTTGATAGTGTTTTAAGCTCTTGAAGAATTGAACAACAATTCTACTTATATCCTTGACTACATTGATAAAATTTGGCCTATTTGATTATATTCAAATTATGACACCCTTATCAATGTATTGCAAGAAGATGTATTAGGTGCTATAGATTTGATGTTGTCACAAAGTTTTGCTAATAGGTCCAAAATAGCACAAGGCCTTTGCTATAGAAATGGTTTGCATATAAATTTTAAATATCTCAATTTTCTAGATAATCCTAATACTATTCCCAAATTTCTAAATTCCCAAATTCCTATTCTATAATTCCCATAATATACTAGAAATTGCCAGAGCTAACTTTGACCTAGCATGAAATGCCTTGAAACTTCATCTCAATGTGGATCAAATACTCAACTAGTAAAATATCAATTTTCATACAAATCTAGGATATTGTTCAACTTAGGTGGACATTTCCTTACTCTTGACTTTCTAATCTTTTTCACAATAACCTAGAAACTGCCATAACTAGCTTTGATCTAGTGTAAAAGATGAAAAATCATTCTAAATGACTTGGAACTTCATCACAATATAGATCAATTATTTAAATATCAATTTTCATTCCAATACAAGATATTGTCCAACTTTGGTGGACATTTTCCTACTAATGACTCATAAACTATTGTTCCTACTTCACAACTTCTCTCCCAATTGTTATTTTTTTCACAACTAATTGAGATTATGTTCAAAGCTTATGAGAATTTTATTGAATTATAAATAAAAAAGATAATATATGTGCTCACCAAATTTCATAATCATTTAATGAAAAACTTTAAGATATTCTCCTTCAAAAGCCGTTGCCTCAAGTTCAATTAATACTAGATGTTCTTCACTTCCATGCTTTATAACCACCAATCCATAAAAGATGATTCTTCCAAATTTCTTGTACCGGTAGTATACCTTGGTCAAAACAAACCCTCAAAATCTCAACTGAAATGAAAACATCAATAGCACACAATAGCCAGAATATCCAATGTCAAAAACTACCTTCTTCCTAAATAACAAAAGTCACCCACAATAGTGTGTACAAAATACCATCTTCACCCTCACTACTTACCAAACTTCATCCATATCCTCCTAGGTCCAAGAGACTCAATGGACATCAAATCCACCTTTAAGTACTTTCAAACAAACCCTTGGCGGCTAGTTGTCTCCTTAACTTCTCACTAACCCTACCTACCAATTCATTCATCCAACTAACCACCGGTTCACATCCAAGTAACCAAATGGACATGAATAACACTAATTCTATTTAAACAACACCTATTATTAGACGTGAATTCAAACACAAATATTTTTATATTTTAAACAGTAAACGTCTAACATCGTAACAATGTAAGACATAATGTGCAAGTGTTGCTGGTTTGGGGCTTGCTTGTGTTCTTAAAAAGGTGAAAAGGGGATAGGTTGGTTTGGTGGAATTGTGTAAATTCAAGTAATATTGCATTTGATTTTATATATGACAAAGTGATAGTAGTTTTGGATATTTAGGTTTGCAAGAGTGAAGTGATAGTGTTATTACAATATATTTCATATAATTTAATTTTTCATGTATATTATCAATTAAAAAAAATCCATTCATTTTTTAAAGTATTTTTTAATATTGTATAAAATGTGCATTAACATTTTCAGGGACACATGGCATCTCCTTTATAGGATTTATGGTGAGCATAATACATTCTTAAATTAATTTGCTTTCTTCAAAATTGGCCTGAAGTGTCACAAATCCTTTTAAAGGGACACTCTACATACTACCTACTCAAAAAAGTGAGGTAAATCTTATCAATCAATTTTTCCTTCCAAAAATAATTAATAAATAGATAAAATACTTTCTTTATCCCCTCTCCCAAAACTTAAACCCAAAAAACTTTGATATAATAGACACAATATATGAAATATATACTGGTATAATATACAAATATGCATATATGATATGACAGGTAATTACATATCGATTATATTCTAGCATGTTCCAGATTATATATATATGAGGGATGATAAAAATTATTATTATATTAATTAACGCACTTATTAGTTGAGTAGATCTTAGTTCCTCAAGACCCAATCAAAAGTCACAATTTGACTTACATATACATCTATAAGATCAAATCCAAAAAAAATAATATAAATAAGGAGAAAAAAACTGCATGTTTAACTACACAAGTTTGGGCGTAAAAAAAAAAAAAAAAAAAAAAAAAGGCTTATGCCTCTTGGAATATTTATTGAAATTGCAAGAAACAAAGTATGGGGTGCGTGGGGCACAAAAAAGCTTAGAGACATAACATTGTTAACCTCTAAAGTTTCAAGGCGTTTTCTGGCTCAAAAACCACTCAAAATTGCCATTTCGAATGAGTTGATCTTAAAATTGTATAAAATGATTTTTTGAGAATGTAAGTGTAGGATCTTATACTTAACCTATATAAGAATATGAGGTAAAGTTTATGTGAGGTTTGACCATACAAATTGAAAGATAATTGCATTCAAAGTTTGATTTTCATTTTTTTTCTGCTGTGCCTGAGAACTTCAGACCCCTCTAACCAACATTTACTGAATTTTTTTCCAATACAGACCTTGAGTTTAAAAAAATTTCATATGAGAAATCATGTTAGGTGTATGCATGCCAATTTTCAAGGCAATCCAATATAAGGAACACATTAAAAAAAAATTGTAATGCCACAATGTCGCAAGAATCAACAATACACTAGGCCATTTTTTGAATCAATTCTCCCATCACATATTTATATATATAGAAATCCAAATGGTGGATTTAGAGATGCACTCATACTTGAGAAGAAAAAAAAGAATTTGAAAAAATCAAAATCTCTAAATTCTAGAAATTGCTAATGCATAATCTGACCTTCAATTAAGCAAAGACAGTGGATCTATCTTTTGAGTGGATAGTTACTTATAAGGGGCAATTCAATGAGTTTCAGATGATTGTTTATTGTATTACCCCCCGCTCCCCAAAGTTAATTAGTTAACTCATGTTACTAATTTCATCTTACTAATTGGTAGATATCCTCCCACATTTTTGTATTTTTTTGAAACAATCTAGCCACCAATCGATATGGGATATATTAGTGGATTTCCATATGCATTTCATATTTGTAATTTGTATTATATATATATATATATATATATATATATATATATATATATATATATATATATATATATATATATGTATCCTAGAGTATCCATATCTCATGGTATCCATATTATTTATTTTTCAAGATCAACGGTGTTGGAAGAGGAGGGATTCTTATTTACAAGATCAACAACTCTCAATTTATATATAGAGGGGGTGCATTAATTGCAACCTGAGGGAAGATGCATCATTATAGGAGATAGTAGGCAGTGCTTAGAAAATGTGACCCTTTATATTCCCGTGTAGTTCCCTTCCATTCCCTATTTGTTTCCTTTGTAGTTCCCATGTGGTCCCTTGCAAAGGACCCATCTCCATTGAACCACTAGAAGTCTAGTTTTGGATGGTGGAGGGACCTCCATTAGAAAATTTTGTGCACTTGGAGGTCCAACCTCCAACCCGCAAAGTTTGCAAATGCAGAACTGGAGGGGCTAGCCCCTCCCTTGGATGGTTCTATTTTCAAAATTGAACAAATTGGAAGCCAAATAGTTTGTGCATTGTGAGGAGGTAAACAACGTGGCAAACAATCTTGGCACCTTCAACGCCAATCAAGTTTGTGAATTGCGAGGAAGTAAACAACATCATAATTCAATCAGCGAGAGAATGTAGAAGAAAGGTGCTCCCTACAAACGCAATGGCAAGCGCCTGGACCCTAGGTCGCCCTCTGACTTGGACAGCCAAACCTTCCAACGCCTAGACGTCCAGCTTATCAATGGAGACTGGCTCTAATGAGCCTTGGTCCTACTGTGCTGAAAAGTAGGTGCAAATTCAAGGCAATTTACTTGTTTAAAAAATTTGTCCTTCCCTTGTTCACTTCCCCCTTTAACCTGCCTTTACAACATTGGTTCCCTAAAGCACCGGTTGCCCCCTTGGAAATCATCAAAGCAAACCCTTCCCTACCCCTCACGGAAGTCAACAAATTTTCCCTTGCCCAAATTGTTCCTTGAGTTGCTTTTGGCAAAAAAAAACTCCATAACTTTTGAACCGTGTGGCGGGCTGATGGATCATTTTCTCTACCCCACAGAGCTAGTACATTTCTACATAAGATAGGAGGCTCAGAAATGGCACACCTAAGGGTTGTTCTGCCTTTTTTGTGTATTTCACTGGACAAGAATAATTTTAGCTCATTTTTCAGACAAAGAGAAATAGACAAGGAATCTAATTCAAGTGGTTTTGTATTTTCCCAAGCATTTTTTAATAACTTATGAATTTTCAAACGAGTTGGGTCATAGGTCCCTATTTATGACCCTAGGTCTTTTATAAACGGTTCACTTGCAATTCTAAAGGAAGATGGGGAAAGCAAAGCAAATAATTGACTCTTGCAATTGATAATATTTTTTTCCTTGATTCATTCAATGATTATAAATGTCAATTTTAGAACCAACTCATATCCATTTCACAGCCATTTATAGGGTCCGTTCTTAATGCCCACTCCATATCAAAGCCTCCTACCTTACCTACAAAAATTTCAAAAAATCATGTCCAAAATTGAGGTCACACTAACCTACCCCAAATCCCAAGATTCCCCCCGTAGGGACTTTGTGACTTTAAAGGATTAACCAGCCTAAATCATTCAATTTTAGAGATTGGTATATCCTTCCATAGATCCCTAGGAGCGAGTTTATTTTAATTTGTAGATAATCATTGGCTAGCTAGGAAGTTGCAAAGAGTCATTGGTTGGCTCGGAAGTTGCAATGTTGGGGGCTCCCACTTTCTAGGGGAGCAAAAGAGACTTCTCAAAGACTCAAACGGTGGTTAATTACAAAGAAACAAATAGTCTAGCGTGGCCCAGTCAACTACGGTACATACTAATTGCAAAGTGTAAAAGTCTGGTAAGCTATAAATGCCCCTATTAATTGCTTTAGTTCATAACGTAGGTACACTTAAAATTGATAGATTAAACAATTTAGCATGATTCCATTACTATATTGATTTTTTTGTAGAGTCTTGTTGGTAGTCAAAAGGAGATTTTAGATTCTTTTAGAATGCATTTTTGGGACAATGTATGAATAAACTATAAATTCTCAAAGTGCTAAAAGTAGATGTTTCTAAATCCCACATTAGACTACTCTCATGCATAGTGGGAGTACATTTCAAGTAAGAATTTGTAGATGTCAATTTCAAAATGGTTATGGATTTGGGTGTAGTTATCTTATCACATGTTCTCATTTGACCTTAGACTAACTCTGTCTAGGTCTCCAAAAGGTCCAAGGCATTAGATTAATCTTGAAAGAACGAGCCCATGACTATGGCTTCATGCCTACCAATACTTTACTCAATTTGTTGCCACATCACAACTATATATTTTAAGACAATCTTTTATTTTATGACAATGAAATCACATATTTTCTAAGAGTCATTAATTTTTTAATTTTTTTGTAAAATATTCAAATTACTATTAAATCTTTGAGGAAATAGAGAAGAAATTTCACATGAAATACATAAATTGCTCAAAAATTTGAAATTTTTACTATAGGAATGTATTATATAGTGTATAATATCATGATATAAACCATATTACCTTATCATTTTAAAATAAAAAAATAAAAACCCCATGGTATAGGTCCAAAGTTCAAATTGCAATAAAAATGTTAATTTTTATTTAAATAATTAAATTCCAATTGGAGTAGAAACTAAATTTGATAAACGTCATTAAATTAGTTGGAAAAAAATTCAAAAAATATCATTTTATAGCTAGAATTCACATCAAGATTATAAAACAAGAAATGACCAAAATACACTACAAAGCCACAAGGGTGATACATGGATTAAGCATCTTCTTCTTTTGAAGAATTAATAATACAACAATGAGGGAATATTCAATACAATTCACTTAAAATGCACTCAAGGAACTCCCTATACAAAAATTGGATGAAAACTATTTTTTTCATCCTACAAGCCCTCCTAAAATCATCCAAAAATAATATCTTTATTGTCGTTTTGAGGGTTAATATTGAACTTTAATTGATTACAACTTACAAGCAAGGCTTTAATCCTAAAAGATAGACGCTACTAAGGTATTTTGCCAAAAATCATCTAATTTATGGACCAATAGGTTCATTATTCATTTCTACAATAACATAAAAGTCATCCATTGGCCACTTTTAGGCCTTTGCAAACTTTCAAGGTTATTGTTTTTTTAATTTTTGGGGGTGAAAGTATAATGTCTATTAAATACAATTAAAGTTCAATATTAACCTTCATTGAAAACAATGGGTAAACTACTCAACATATGGGTACCTAACTTAACCCTTTAAAGAATATACATTCAAATTCTGAACAACTAAATGCGAGCATGTCCCAAATGTACACAATCTTTATTTTCTCATCCATCTAAATATTTGTAGAGTCTTGACTTACTTCTTTTACACTCAAGGGGGTGGGTGGGGGGCAATGTGTAAAAAAACTAAGGGAATAAATGTGAACACTAAGTATTTTTTAGGGGGGTATTATTTATTTATTTTTTAAAACACGCTATCATTATATAATTTTCTACTTTGGGTTATTAGAGAAGGGGCTTGCATTACTTATAATTCTAAATTGATATGAATATATGATATGGTAATTTAGATTAAAAAAATAATTCTACTACAATTTTTGTCCTACATTAAATTTCTTTCGAACTTTCTTTTCTTTCCCCCACTAATGACTACTTATAACTAGAATTTAACAAAAAAGTGTAGTCAATACTACTATTGTATCTTCCATAAAAATTATCAATGACACTCATTTACTAGTTAGGTATCATATTATTGAATACTATCAATTGAACTTTAAGTTTAGGTTCTTTTTACACGATTAATATGAATGATATAGAGATTTCTTTTTGATATCAACTTTACTTTAACCTACATTGTTTGATTCAATGTACATGTCTTCACAATATGCACAATAATATGTAGGATTTATTTTTGCATTATCATAGTAGTATGAAATCATAATATAAAATAGAATGTAAAAAATATTTTTGCTAAATCATGGTAGTATGAAATAGAATGTCCTCATTGTGTTTAGAAACACAACGAGTGAAAAAAAATGTGCATACCATGTCTAGTTATGGAGACACAAAAAAAACTAAGCTTGTACACCTAAACTCAAACATATAGTACTGTAATTGATGGGAAAACTAGAAAACAATTGCAGTCTTCCACATGAGAGGGAAATGCAAGGGAAAATAGCTTTGTCTTAAAATTCAACGCCATCTTCCTCACAACCTTAAACCAACAAATTCAATTCGCAAACAACAATCCTAAACCGAAGACAATGGGAAAGACAAATTGAGTGATGCCCAAACTCTAGAGTGGGCTCCGAACCCTGAACAACTGGAATGACAAACAGAGGGCCCGAAACATGAACCGCCAACTTCCAAAACTAAATGACAACCACCTAAAGTCAACCAACGTCTACTATAGAAATTAGTAAAGTCTATAAAATTATTGAACATTTTGAATATGCCACTCACAAGGTAGCAACATTTAACACTTTTGGCCAAAAAAAAGAATAAAAACGGGGATATCCTAGGCCTAATTTTTTCCTAATTGAACCTATTTTTCTATACCCTATAGTAGTTTGAAGACATATCATGGCATTTTGGTATCCTATAGTATATAAAAACAAATTATAATTTTTATCTCAAATGTTTTTTGGGCACCCTATCATTTGTTCACACATAATTTTCTATTGCTACCGCTCACTGCCTCCCCCCCTGAGCTCTTATATTTTTTTAGTTTAGACTTTTACAACTTTCCTTTGTAAAAATAATTAGTATTTTTGGATTTAAAACTATTTTGATTAGCAAAAAAATGACTCTTCAAAACAACTTAAATAAATAAGAATCTTTAAAAATATGCATGATTAGAATTTAACATTTCAAACTCAAGAAAAAATCCTTATAAAAATTCAAAATATTCAATTTATAATAAATTTAAAAAACAATGTTCAATTTTAGATTTCAAATTATTGAACAAAGGTTGGTATAATAGTTTACACATATATAATTTTCCACCTTTTGTTTGAAAGTCATCACTTAATTATTATTCTCATAATGCACAATTAAAAATAATAATTAGGATTTTCTAATTCTAATAATATATAATTTTGGAATCTAAACCACCCCTAGCCTTTAGCCCCTAAAGTCCTAGTGTCCCCTCGAGGGACAAAATGGATTTCGGGTAGGCTCCTACGGTTTCAATCTTTGTTTTGATTTTCTAATTTTTTTTTTTGTGAAGATAGAAAAACACATTAGCTTTCCAAAAATATAAATTTTATTTCAATCAAAGCCTAGGAACAAAAGTTATGGCACAAAACCCCTTTTTTTAATTCAACAGGCCAAAAAAATCCTTCAAAAAATCTTAACGTAAACAATAATTTAATATAAATTAAATTTT
Organism: Antitrichia curtipendula; assembly: GCA_951230915.1. NCBI lineage: Eukaryota > Viridiplantae > Streptophyta > Bryopsida > Hypnales > Leucodontaceae > Antitrichia > Antitrichia curtipendula. The sequence continues at coordinate 2,012,247 of OX579641.1, forward strand.
TATTTACATATAAATCTTTAAGTAATTCCATTTAGATTTGTTATGTGAAAGTTATGGACAATCTTGTTTTGGGGGTAATCAAAGCATTTTCTTGGAAAAATAACTTGAAGGATTCATTTCTGAACTCAATTTTTACAATTTTTTGAATTTATTTTTTTTACAAGGTTAAATTATCTTTTTAGAGCAATCTCATTGTTGAAATTAGTGTATTTCAATTCCATCTTAAATCTATCGATAATTTAGATTTTCCTTCAATCTTGAACCTACTTCCACTTAACAATTTTATAATGAGTAAAAACTAAGTGTGTATTTTTTGAATTTTTTTTTCTAGACTCTTAACTGATTTATTTATCATATTAAATTCAAAATTCAAAATCACTAGAGCAAAAATGATAAGTTATGAAGGTTCAAAGCCAAAAAATGTAGTTGAGCAAGGTGCACAGAAACTTGTTTCCTTCACTTTAAATACAATTATCCTACAATCTACATAGTCAAAGTTTGTAAAATTTCTTCCACACATTCTTATACTAGAGGTTAAAGGATCAAAGTCATGAACATTTTCAAATCATACAAGCATTTTTGGTTGAGGAATCCCGTGTTCACAATAATAAAATCAGAAAGAATTAAACACCATTTTTAAATATCATAATCATGTTAGTCATGCAATATTGAAGATTGAAATTTGTAAACATGACCTAAACAATCTAAAAAAAGATCTACAAGTAAAAATCCAAAAGAATGAATTGATTTTGTTTTATTCATCATTTTCTCAAGAGGGTCATTTGAGACAGTTGTGAGGCCATTTGATCAAAGCTCAAACCACCAAAGAACTTTTGAGGTCAATAAGGTCATATTCAAACTTTGTCACGTTCATTATAGATGGCATCATATGATTGGATGACATTTACAATAAGCACATTCCAAAACTCAATTTAGCAAGGATAACGGTCTCTAATTTGCTATCAATGTATGGTTGTACTTATTGATATATGAAGATGCTTTTCCAACCCTTAAACTAGCAAAATGTACGTTTTTAATGGGCATAATCCAATGGTTCATAAAATAAGAATTTGATCTACCTAAACAAAGCTCTTGAAGTAATGTTTGTAAGCATATAGAATCTTGTTTTATCTATCCCTCTAATTGTTTATAGATTTTTGTGTCAGTTATTTAACATTTGTCCAATCATTTGTATAGTATAGATTTAAAGACTTTGCTTTGCAATTATTCGATACTTCAAAAGATACAAGTATGGTTTACATCCAAAAATAACACTTCTAGTTCAAAAAAGTTCTTTTGATAACAACTAGCATAAACAAGTAAAATAACAAATTTTTTAAAAAATCACAATAATTAGAATTAAAAAATTTGCACTTAGAAAAGATAATTTTTAAAATAAAATTACAATAATTCAATTTGCAACTGATTTTACAAGTTCATTGATAACATTGGTTATTATAATTGCACATTTGACCATATAGACATGATCCATAAATTGCATCTTATAACTTCTGTTGAAAAGTCATGTATAAACTATTCTCTTAAGTTTCATTGCATAATACATCTCCACAATTTTGGAAATTTGGACTATCCCTTTACCCTTTAATTTTGAATTTGTAAACAACACCCAAGATTTCAACAAAGCCTTGACCCTAATTAAATTATAGGTTGTAAGTTTCAAAGACCTATAAATAGATTGCAAGTCTTCAATAATTGCAATAATATTTGGATTGTGCAAAAGTCTTAATACATTTTGGTTTTAGTTGTGATTAAAATGGCAACTTTGTACTAGTTTTCTGGGATTGTAACCCAAAATGAAAATGGGCCTTGAAAGGTGATAGTGTTATAAGTACATAATGTCTTTTTCAAAATTAGAGTGCTAGTATTGTAGGATTTAAAATTTTGGCATAAGTTAACTTTAGAAATGGCATAAGTTAATTTTAGAAATGGGAGCTTCTTTCAAGATAACTCAATTGTTGAGAATTGCCCGTATTCAAAAGATCACCTGTATATATCTCAGACACATTAGTTCTTTTGAAGCCATTATTTTTTATTGAAGCTCATTTAGGCTTTCTTGTCATGCTTAGTAAATAGTGAAACACGAGTTTATTTCCATAAATCAATTTTATTTAAATGCGTATCTTCAAAGAATTTTTACTTGGAAGATTATGTAATTCAATAATATAAAGAATGGTCAAGTTAGTTTTTTGGAAAATTATCAATCTAAGAGGGAATTGAAAAACAAATAAATTAATGTTGCAAATACCAAAATATCTAAAAATGGGCAAATCTTAGAATGATAAATTTGCCACCCTCTTAATACTTCTATAATTAAGGTGTTGAATTTTTATAATTTTTTTTTCTTTTATTAATTCTAAAAGTGACTACCAAACCACTTTTCCCAACTTCAATTAATAATTTGGCATGAAATGCGGACCCTAATAGCCGGGTACAATACTATGCAAATTCAAAGAACTGACTATACAAAATTGGTAAACGAAGATAGATTGGTCACTACAAGAGAGGCAGTTGTTTTAGCTTCGGAGACACTAACGAGCAATTCTATCCAAGTTAGGGACTCAGTTGGATCATCGCATCCTTTTACCTGTGTAAATAAATCACACCTACTACAGGTACTATTTAGGCCCATTAATCTATCCCATACTAATTTGACATGTGACACTAACTTACGTAGGAGCTTGAAGTGATAGAAAAGATAATTTTGAATTTCCATTATATCGTTATACCCATTTCGTAGATATGTAAAACATAATTTTTTTTTCATGCACAAAAAGGCAACCTGATGGGCTCATAGACTGGTGGAGAATCTCAGTCTTCTGAAAAGATACGTTTGCTCCACCCAAGCAGAAGAGGCAAAACCTACCAGTCAAGGATTATATATCGCATGAGGATTGTCCAGAAGAAACGCAATACTGCCCAGTAAAAACCGCCAAACAGTATCATACTAACGGGTCCATCCATGTTTAGCTTCACGACTGCCTGCAGCAGACTATGTTTCCCTCACAAAGACCATCATACCCAGTTAGCAAGCTTGTTGCAACAATTAATAACAAGAGTATGCATCTACAACAATCTGCACAAGATTTAGATACTCATGAGGTACAAAATCACAGCAAAGTGAACATGACACAGCAATCCTTGAAGGATACTCTACAGAGTTCTTGAATAATCGTTGGTGACATAGCTGGTGCTTAAATGCACCAGAGATGAAAAGAATTAGATTTGGAAGGCAACAGTACTTGAGTGACCTCATTGCGAGGACACAGAGATTCGTGCAATTTGAATATTGCTCCAGCAGTGAAACTGGTCTCTCAGCAAAGAATATATGCGTGTAGGTTCTAAAAAGTCTAACGCAGAACGTTGATGATAGTGATGAATCATACATTGTGCTCTGGCTCTGATAGCAAGCGTTCTGTCTCAGAAGAAGGTATGTCCTTCAAGGGAATCGAAGATACCCGAGTAAGAGGAGTGGTATTCGACAATTTGATAGCAGCGATCTCTACTCGGAAAAAAATCCATTGAAAGCGACGCAACATCTCCAGAAAGGAAAAGAAGAACACAGTTTTAAAGTTGTGACGTAGATGGGCTGACAGCTTGTATGTCCAAGCACCTCGCAGCACCAGATTGCTGCATATTGCCCAGTAATACACCTGAAACATTACAGAAGCGAACTTCAGAATCGTATAAATATCACCAAAAACAATGATTACGAATGATTTCAACATCTCGCAATTTTTACTGGAAGGATAGATAATTTTTGGGTATTGAGCAATGAAATTTGGTTGACATAATTTCAGAAGACCCAATCCATCGTCACTATGATTCTGAAAAGAACAAGCACTAATTTTTCCCAAATCGGCGGTTCCAAGAGATCGTCTTGCATTGTAACCACCTACCCAGGGGCGATTGTAAATCAAGGTAGGTCGAAGACACTGTTTAATTGGCTTCCATGGACCGTTCAACCACCTGCAATCATCCGATAATAATTTAACAGGTGCCAAATGAGAATCACAGATTCAGATACGTCATTCTGTCAGGAGTGGTTGATTTGCCTACAGTGACATCTACTTAAAAATGAACTTAGAGAGGATGAGGTGCAAACCCAAGATCCCAATCCTTGGTGATATCCCACCAAAATGAGTAGCAGGAGTTGAGGATTGCAAACAAAACCCACAGTGGACGCAAGTGACTAAACCAGAATGGTAATTCTACGTGGTACTTGAGAGCTGAAATGAAGATAACAGGGAACGTCGTAGTGTACTTCAACGCTGCAGTCATAAAAAATCAGCACGTCATTAGAAGGATTCTCTCCTCTCCTCTCCTCTCCTCTCCTCTCCTCTCCTCTCACGTGAATAGAAGGATTCGTAGGTTTGAAAAGCACTGTGCAGGGCATGATTGGTACCTAACCGTACAAGCAAACGAGAGATGGAAATTTCAACCATATCAAATGAATCAATCAAAACTAGCACTGCCATGAAAGAAAGGCAGTATCCTACCATTAAAAAGACACGTCTTATCTTTTGTATCATGATATTGTCGTAGGCACTGCAAGAATCTGCTCAAGTAGGGAAAAGCCAGAATAATGGGAATGTAAATGGAGTGACTTCCACAAGTATCATTGGCATCCAACCACGCCACAGTGGCAACCTGGTCAAAAGAAACAGGAACCTGATAAGAATCACTAAACTGAAATGGATCTGCGTAAGTTAAAATGAACTTTTCCTTACAACCATTTCAAAGCGAATCAACCCTCAAAATTATAAACTGATCGAAAACATAATATCACAAGTTCAAAAAACAAACAGCAACGCACATGGTCAGAAACAGAATGTACACTACAATCAGGGCTGAACTCTTAAGCTGCCTTTGAGGGAAAGACCTACCTGCCGATGGTACATTCTACAGACTGAGCGCTCCAAGTCGGATAGAACCTGAAAGAAACAAGAAGGAATGTTCTTCCCAGTAAGTTCTTACGACGTCAGAACAAGTCAGTATACAGGTATAAGTGTGAATGCTGCACTACAAACACCATATACTGCTTGCATGCTTTGGCTATGGAGTTCAACATGTCACCAAAAAATCAGTCAGCAAATAACACAGGCTGCATGGCATCGTGAGAACACAAAGTCACGTACTTTGGCCATGGAGGTCAGTACATCCGCCACAAAGAAGTCCGCAAATGTTATTGGCTGTTCAAAATAAAAAAACACAGGGGTCGTTACAAATGCATGATTTTTTTTCATTTACAAATGGCTTTCAGAGCTGTGACTGGAGCTATCTCAGTAGCAATACAAGTATAGATAGAAGCAACTAGAATTGAGATCATCAAGGGCAAGCACCGGGAATGACACAAGCCTGTGCTGAGCAGCTATCCCAGAAATTTAAGTTGAAGACACTTCACTAACACATGTAGCACACGAAATGGCGGAACCATAAGTCTAAGTGCCATTTGACAGCATACCCCTACGTCAGAGACAACACTAAAGTGAATAAACGCACGTAAAAGATCTAAGGCTTTAGACGTCCTCAATGGTCACCTCTACATGACTAGATTGTTATTCCATCTTTCCGGTGATCCAGCTCTTCCTTTCTTTGTCTAATCTGTTTCTCTATTTCCTGGTCAGAAGATAACCTGGATAGGAAAGGTAAGGCGGACAAGAGTCTTCAGGAAAAAAAATCGGGTTTGCCCATAGAACGCATCCATGGGAAGTCCCAACACCAATGGCACCATCACATAAAGCAAGACCTGTTAAGCATTCAACGTTTCATCAAAATAAAACCCAAAATAACTTTAGATAAATGCATCAGTAGACAAAGACGAATGCGAACAGGAAAGACTGAAAAATAATACAAAACGACATACTTCATAAGCTCACATTCTTGCACAAACCACTACTCACTATCCAAAGACAATAGTCTGAATCAAGACAAATATGCTTAGCCATCTGAAATAGTTACAGTTAAATAAACCCCAAATGACTGACTAAACGATTTCATAAGGATTAGACTATTTGTGCCAGGCTACACAGAACTGACGTACGGGAAAATCGGTAGATCACATAGAACGTAAGAGACTACCATAAATATCTATTATACACATGGTAGTGGCATTACACATATTTCAGAGAATAATGAAAGGTCTCCGAGAGCTACATCCTGCAACTCACAAGCATCAATCTAGAGGGTAAAACGTTGCAAATTTTTTCACAAAGGCACTTCAGATTTGAGGATAAGTTGAGCGCTTACTGGTTGTGAAGCTGCATGAGAGACCAATCCGTGTGAATAAAGATACAGGTATGCCGTCATGCTTGTAATCACAGCCACAGTCATCCAGGATGCTATCTGAGGCACGAAAGAGACATACTTCTCTTACATGTATGTAAATCACTTCAGAACACATTCTGTCTACGAGAAGTTGTTATAAAACTGCGTAGTAACGGAGAAGATGTAGAACTGTACATGCTGATATTTTACGATAATTCACATCATCAAACCAGGGATAAAACAAATGTAACAACCTAATGCCCAAATCCTTGATAAAGAATACCAAGTACAGTCAAGCAACCAAATGGACAAAACATCAACACAGTATGTTGTCGCGACATCTCAGTTCAAGCCAGAACTAACGTTCATCCAGGAAGCTCAATGGAAAATTTGGACTTCACCTTCCAGATTTCTTTATGGCTGACATGATTAAGATCTAGTTCAAACACACGGGCATAAGGTAGACGTGAAGTCAAAAACACCCAGACATTTATTCCCCACAACCACACCATCGCAGACTGCAATATCAAGAAGAAGAGAATTAGAACAGTTTTGTTTCTTTGTCATGTTACAAGTGAAATCCACAGATATAGAACCAAATGCAGGCAAGGTAAATAAACCGAGACAGCAAATTTGCAAGGCCTAATTTAGAAACGAATACAGTGCTAACCCTTCACAAGTCTTAAAAACGAATCACATCATTAGATTATGAGCATCACAGCTCCAGCGACGTTAACCTTGCGGAACCTTTACAGGAGTGTACAGCACTCTTTATCATACAATCCCAGAAAACAAAGTTCGTTTTCCATTATTTAAAAATAAGCACATTTGAATAAGAACAAGATGTTTTACATGGATCACAAAGTAACACGTCATTGCAGAGACATTTCAAAACATACAGACGAAGAAAATCAACTGTTGATTGCTCACCATTAGGAAGAGTGGATTATAATATAGAAATACTTCATAGAAGAATTTGTCCCGAGTCGTCACATTCATAAGAACCATAGACTCATAAGCTACCTGTACTCCATGGTAATCCAACATCCACAGCAGATTCTCATCAGAAAGGCACAATAACACCAAGTATGCAAGGAAACAAGAATATTACAGCAGCATCGACATCTACTTAGATAAAACCTGACATATGCAAACAAAATTCCACGACGGAGGCACCACTTAGGGTGTCCAAGCACATCATAAAGAAGAAGGCTATTACCTTCAAGCAGAAGAGAATCCAAACAGCAAAGAAAATAGCCTGCAACCATGACCCTCATCAATGTCAATTGTTCATCTCATCAAGTAGAATATCAGACTGCCTGACACTGGACTATCAACGTCGGATTGCCCTGATACTATAGTATCCCAACAATAAATGACATATATCATATGAGATTCTGTAACAACTCAGTTCCAATGCATCATCGCAGTAAACATGACTCGGTACTTGCGAAATACAGAGCGGAATTACCTGGATGCCCCATGTTGAAGGAGCAGTACTCTTCATTGCGCTCTCTTCTGAATTTACACTCTTGTCACTCACTTCCTGAGTAACCCGGCCGGGCCATTCTGCAAAGTTTAATCCTTAGAATTAACTCATAGTTCACGATTAACAATACGAAGCCTGTGCCTTCCTCGAAAATGAAAATTCCAATCGATGATCCGCACATTTTTAGTGATATCCACCAACTCACGGGCTTCAAACTCACCTGAATCCAGATTGATCGACCTACTTCCAGTGCGTCGTAGTGGTGGACTCTTCGCCGGTCTCTTGTCCAATGAATGGTGAGACGATGGACTATGCACGTCGATGTTCAAAGAGGAACGAGACATTCCTTGTTGTCGTAGACCTGGGACCACTTGTCCATCTGCTATAACTCTTTGCAGCGCCTCAAGTCAATTCTTCTCTTCAATCCTAAGGTTTGCTTCTTCCTCCCAGCGTAAGAGATAACATCTGAAGGTAAGGCACAAGCAAGTCATGTTAAACCACCTCAACATCTCCACGGAGGTCAAATTAAGCCTATCCCTACATATTTTCTTTTCTGAAGATTTCAATTTGGTTCACGTTTCAGATAAAAACAAGCAAAACGCCGAACTGCAATAAAACCTCTTTGAACTCTTCCTTTTCGTTTAGTCCATAATCTGCCTTCCATTGAACCTCCACACAAACACCAAACTAAAGAAATGCACTTCTGATCAAAATTCGGAACCTGGCTCACCGATCGAGGCAATCAGATCACGTCTTCTGATGCCAAACTTAAATTAACCTCGATGCCATGCCTTGGAGTAATTCGCAGCAAGAATCCCCGGACTTCACCAAAAATCTGTCATAACCTAATTTCTCACAATCCTGAACTTCGTATCCGCATATCCACTTGCCCAAGTCCTAAGTTCAATCCAAAGCAACGATTTTCTCTGCAGCAAAACCCTACCGAAGCCCCCTTGGCTCGAAAAATGGCTCCGAATTCAGAAAGATCTATTAAAACCTACAATGCAGGTCGACTCACCACGCTTCGACATTCATCTCCTGACCATTTCCGTCCCCCAGCACGCATCCACGAATTTGGCTCAGCAGCGGAGAACACGACCACAACAGCAGATACAGAAGAAAGGCCAGGCGATAACGAAGCTTAGAAATCTCTAGAGGTGCCGATTGGGGACAGAATTGCGAGCGATAAAAAACGGATCGCAGCACGGGAAGGGGCGAGGAAGGGCTCGACGGAATCGCATGGAGGCGGGCAATGAGGAATCCCTCTGTGGGGAAGCTGCGATTTCTGCCGGGGGCCGCTTGCTTGCGCGAGATCTACGAAGAGCGAGCGAGGTCGCACCTCCAACGCTGATGCACTACTCTCACCTCCCCCAACGCCATAAGACGCGCTGTTGGATAGGGAGGAGTGCTGCGCACCTTCGGGAACGTGGTTAGGGAACTACATGGAACGTCCCTTGGAGCACGCTGGCACTTGACGAAATGCAGTGAACGTGCCATGTTTCAAGTTACTGAAACGACCTTCCATGTTGTATAGTGGGAGGCCCCCTCCCGAAGGCCTCCCGGGCTGTGAGGGCCCTGCCACGAAGGCGAGGGCGGGAGCCCGCCTTGGTGCTGTAATAGTGCCGGGCATTATTACCAGGGCGTTATGCCTCATAATGAGGTGAGTTTTCTTAAGGCCCTCGCCTCCAGAGTGCTTAACGTGTTGGAATTGGAGAAGAATTGGAGTCGAATGCTTTTGCTTCTATGTAAGTATGGAGGAATTTCTATTTTGGAGTAGCTTTCCTTTGAAGTGTAAAGCAATTGAAAGTTCAAGCTCAATTCACTTTTTTAAATATTTTTTCTGAAGTCCAAAAACTTTGCTTCCATTCTTTTTACGAGCTTCCTTTAAAAGTTTTGGCAATCAACTATTCTAATTCTCTTCATGCAACTATTGCACACTTCCATGTAGAATTTCAATACATTTTGTCTTTTATGCTAGGTTTAATCAATTCTAAATGTATGGTAGTTTGCCCTAAGGTAGGTGCACCTTCTTTTGTGTTAGTAACTAATTATGTTCAAATGAATATTGTGACCATTTTGGAACAAGAATCTAAGAGCATACATGATCTCATATCACTTGGCTCAAAAACAATAAGACATAATGCATGTTTGTAGATTATTGAGTGTTGAAATGAATGGAGGGATATTATTTGGATCAAAATAAAGTGCGTCTACCTTAATTGAGACCTTAATTAATCCTAGTTCATTTACTTTCATCTAGATATTCTAACTAGATTAGATTCATTCAATTAGTGTGCTTTGCTAGAAGGGCTCATACAATCCATATTTTAAACTTATTGAATGGGCATGCGGACTTTGTGATATGGGCATGCATCCTCTAAATATTGTATACAAAAGTCATAGGTGTTAATTTTTGGATAGATGATCCTAAATCAACACAAGTTTAGATGTTAATGCTCTATTTATTTTCAATTTCAATATATACTCATCATCAAAGATTGTTATGGTGTGCTTTGGTAAGATATTTGTTCATCAAATACTGGTACATTAAACGCAAACTAAATCACAAATTCATCTACTACAATTTTGTCACTTTTTCATCTAAATCATTTTTTCATTCATCCGTTTTTGTTAAACCCTAATGACATCACAACAACTTTTCAATGAAACCTTGTAGCTTGATGAAGTCTTTTTGGTGTTGTTGCATTGCAATGGATTCCATTCTAATAAGTTACTAGGTGCAATTACTAGAATGGTATATTTTGACACTATGTACCAACTTATGGAGCACTTGATATTGACTAATGTTTAGGTAGGAGATCCATAAAGGGACCAGAGTTTAAAACCATTGTCATATTCAAAGGTACTCCATATTGCTCTCTTCAACGTACCAACTACATTCATTAATGCACTAACTAAACAATGAAAGTATTAGGGGGTGAACACTTGTAGAGTCTCAAGTGGTTCCAACTTCAAAATTCCTAGATAATTCCACAACGGTCAAAAACAAATAAGAAACAACTTGATTTAGATGCCAAATTCATTTATCTGTTGAAGCAGACTTACTGACGAATATTTCAAAACTTCAAACTCCCCCAAATTGTAAATCAGCTGGAAAATGATCCCAATATGGACCTCCTAGCATTGCTGCCCACCCCGTTTATACCCGCTTGATACCTGACAACGAATACCCGGATAGTGGTGTACAGCAGTATCTCCACAGTACTCAGCCCCATCCGACGCCTTCCGAATCGACCGCCACCAGACAGCAGAGTCAGCAGTCGCTCCTTCGCAAGAACCTCCCTCCGTTCCTGGTGATCCTTCAATTGCCAAATTCACTGCCACAAAATTCTCGTCTATCGTAAGTAGTCCTCACTCCTCTCACCGATCCTTCTCATCGTCATCGTCGTCGAAGTTCAAGCGCCACAATTCCGACATCGAATAGCTTCGCCTTCTTCACGGCAGTTGTGACTGACGCGTCCTTCATTGGCGTACCTGCAATGGCGACCCGGGCCATTTGGAACGGTGTAGTGATCGCCGCGACGGACTCCTACGAAGTGGTGGAGGGCAATGTCTACTTCCCGCCTTCCTCCGTCGACACGAAGTACGCCAAGCCCAGCAACACGCACACCACCTGCGGTACGAATTTCTTTGGCATTTCGTTCAAAGACTTTGAGTTGAAGAGTGGCACAATCGAGGAGAAAGGGCTTAAGGTGTAATTGGCATGTGAAACGGGTGGAGAATTTGGAGTTCATCCCTACTGACACAGTCGTTTTGTAATCGTTGGAACCTTCTTGATTTAGCTATAAATTTCGAAGTCATCGTGGTGTCTGTGTCCGAACCTTTGCTTGAAATGTTTCTTCTCAACCCTCCTACAAAATCTACAATTTCTCCAAATGGAATGCGATGGTTTCATTGGTTCAAGATTGTCTCCGTTTATGATCGTGATTTCGATTGTACTTGGGCGAAATTGTGAACCCCTCTGAATTGGGGTTTCCTTTCTTGATTGGGCAGGTTGGAAAGGGCTAGCGTCGTACTACACCATAGAAGTGGATGGCAAGGAGAACAAGGATGCTGCGTGGTTTTACCCATCGCCCAAACCTGCTGCTCAGAACATCAAGGTGCGTTGGGACCGTGAGAACCATCACAGATTTTTTGTTTCATCTTTTCTTTTGAAGCGGATGGGAACACGTGTGCCCCTTTTCTGCAGTTGTAGTTGCTTTCACTTTGTTTTGACATGAAGTTTCCTTCCTGCGCGTGAAATGTTAAGGTGCGGGTTGATCTTCCTATTCGCTTGAAGGCTCCATGTTTTGCGATGTTTTGCGTCTTGTCGTATTTCATGCCTGAAAGCGTGAAGTGTGGAATGGTGTTCGAAGTTGTCGGTTAGGCAGAGCTCTGTTAATTCAGACCAGGTGATGGCAGTCAAGGACAGGGTTCTTAAGAATGATTTGCATGTCTTGACCCACTAAGCTGTAGGATGGCAAGTGAGCTAATTGCCTGCAAATTATTTTTGATAACCATGGTTTGGATTGCCATCATTGAACGTAATGGCAATGGCAATGGCAATGGCATTTGTAACTGACAATCCATGTTTGTGCATTTGCATATCTTCTACATCAGATTTAGTTTTGGGTTGATCAAATCGAAGTGTTATGGGTTTATAAGTTATATCTTTCTAACCAGCCAATGAGAGAGTGACATTGTTGCCTCAAAATTGGGACTTGACAGCATGTGAACTAATAAAGAACAGCGGTTGCAGGATTATGTGGCCTTCTGGAAAGGAGTGACTGTTGAGAAAGCTGCGAAGGCATGATTTGTCAGGAATGGTGGTGATGGTGTATTTTTTTCAGCTTAGAGATGTCAAAGAATATGCAAGCATGGCACTGTGTGCATCATGCAAAACTGTTGATGCACTCATATGTGATCTAAAATAAGAGGTTCTTTCACTCTGCGTAATTATCATGTGTGGTTTCAATACTTTGTGAAGTTGTTTAATGCGTTGGATGGTCTTATATGATTCAGTTGTTGACTTTGTTTGCAATGTAATTCTGTGACTGCTCAGAATGAAATAGGAAATGGTGCATTTTATCACTCTCAAGTTTTAACCCAAATGTAGTCCAGGTAGCATCATTAGAGAGGTGGCAGCCTTGGATATGCTGAGCATGGTTAGAGCATGGTTACACAATCATGGCTACAAACTCTGAGTAAAAACAAAGAAATTACCTTGATTGTGGTTGTAAGTTCCTTTCCTCTTGCCTAACACATGCATATGAAGAGAATTTCATTTTAACTTCAATACTCACTATGAAAACTATAATCTCTAAAAAATGAAACTTTAAACAGTTTTGGATGAATGCAACATTTCATTTCTGCGACATTCAGAATAGCTAAGCGTTTTGTTGCCCATAGACCCATGAAGGACAATTTGCCATTTAGTGAAATTTCATTTTTTGATTTCAATTTATGCTTTTGTACCATATATGGATTTTTATTTGATGTTTTTATTACATGAGACTGTAGTTTGTCTATGATTGTGAAAAAATTCTATTAGTTTCATAAGAAATTGTAATTATTATAAATTTCATACTAAAATATTGAAATAAATTGGCAAATGTAACAAAAATAATTCTATGAATTTAAATTTTCAACACTATGACTATGAACCTAAATTTAACCTTTGTATTATTGATTTATTAGCTTCTGATCATTTTAATGTTTTGAAATTGTATGTTTAAAAAAAATGTTGATCAAAATAAAAAATTGTAATTGTAATGCTTTACGCGAAATGTGTACATAAAATTAGATTAGTTTGAGAATATATTAGAATGATTTGGGACTTTAACCAAAAAGATGAACCTTACAATGGAGAAGATGATTTTGTAATTTAAGTTTTTAATTTCTCTTTTAAATTTATTATATGAATTATACAAATAATGACAATATTGTGAAATTAGCATTCCAACATATAGTGTTTGCAATTGTATTAATTTATTGAGTTTTGGGGGATTTTCAAAATTCTAGAATGAAGAAGAAATAAATTTGCCAGGATTCATATTATTGGTTTAAACAAAGTAAAGACAATAGATATTTTAAAAGCTACAAGTACATTTGACCAAGGCACATTTATTTTTCTTGATGTGAAGATAATTAGGGATTAATGAACTTTAATTCCTAAAGACCATAAGATCACCAAGTAGCTTTTGCAACTACATTTGTAGCAAATTTGAAATGTGAACCTCACTAATAATGCAAGATTAACAAAGATACTCTAAACAATTTTTCTGTTGAATTTATTGGTGCAATCTAATCAAGAAATGATTGAGTGTGCAATTTTTTGAGAATGGAGAGGGTGCTTTGGGTTGTCACTTTTCATCCTCATATCTTTTTTACCTAATCTCAAAATGATTTGAAAAAAAATTACACATCAAAATTATGATGATATGTACCTCTGGAAAAAAAATAAGAGTTGTTTTTAGTACTTTTCAGCATTCCAATTTCAGCATATGTGCAAACATATCACTTATTAGTAACCAAACATCTTTCATCAATCTTGTCAATAGTGACACTTTTTCAAAAAAATTGCAATTTTGTCAATCTTTTTTTTAATACAAAAGCTACATAAATCTTCTTCCATTTCAACAATGGTGATCATCAATATTATTCTACACAAATGAAGAATTATGCTTGTTACAAGAGCTAGTCAATAAAACAAAACCTATGGTCAAACACCCCTGACCCTTTAGGATTAAACATTTTTAATCCTAAATTCTAAAAACCTCCAACATAAATAACATAATTTCACATAAAGTCTTCAATTTCTAATGCAATATTACACAATATATGGTTTACCAAGGGTAGCGATTATCTACCTCCTCTACTTTCTATTTCAATTTTGTCACCCTATCTCTGTCTCCGTCCCTAGCTCCCCTCCTTGCTCTTCTAGGTCTCCTCTCCTTTCTTCTTTTTGTCTCAGGCTTTAGTATGAATGTACTTTAGGAATTCAGAGGCTAGAATGGCTTAGGAGCATCTCCACCAATAATTTGAAATGTTTTGGAGGTATTCAAGGCATCCAAAGTGAAGTATCATATTTTTGAATTTTTTCTCTCATTTTTTTTGTGAGATTGGAAAATCATACAACCTTTTATGGAATCTAATTTGTACAAAGATCCAATAGTTGGTTAAAAAGTTGTGCATTTTATTTACCTCCAATTTTGATTAGGTAGAATAGAACATTATTTTGCTTTAAAAATTTGCAAACTTCTTCCTAACTTGAGGCTATACTCAAACATAAAGTCCTTACATCTTTCAAAGTAGAGTTATGGGTCTTGAATGCTCAACAATGCCACATTTCTAAAAAATCCAAGTAGTCTTAAAATAAACCATTGTTCTATTCTCTGCTCAATCATATCTCATACATATGTTGATTTTAGATCCCATTTTTTAAGGTGAGATCCTAATATTAGCTGATAATAAGATCCTATGATTACAAAAATTTTAAATTAGATAAAAATTGATTTACATCTCTATTCTTACAAGCAATTTTTTTTTGGCAATTTTAGGAATATTTTCTAATTTGTGATCTAAGGAATTTTAGGTGTTAAATCCTAAAAGGACCAAGTAGCATTTTTGGCAACATATTGTTTTGAGTCATCCATTTTCAAATGGATTTTTTAGTTTTCTTTTCTTTGAGATTTTCACACAAATTGTAGTCTAGGGGTGTGTGATGTAGATTTTGCCTACTTGACAAAATCCCAAGACAATAAATATACGGGGGTAATTCCTAAGGAAAGGTCAATAAGTCTAATGTTTGTGTGACTAAAGTCACTTGATTCATATTTTGGGTACTTACTTATGGGTCTTTTGAATTTGTTTTAAAGAAATAAACCAAAGGTATTAATCCCTAATGTCAATTGGTCACAGTCCAAATTCCAATGCTAAATATAAGACTCAATATATGGCGTCACAGTCCAATCTAGTGTGTGACTTATGTCAATTCTCAAGTCAATTTGTCAAGGAATGTCAATTTGTCTTTGTGCATGCTCTAGACACTTAATATTATTATTTATAAATAAATAAATATATAAATGTATTATATTAAAGAGATCTTTTTTTCAATCCCTTTAATCTAATATATTAATTTTACAATTAATTTTATATCCAAGGAAATTTAACATAAACAATCATTAAGAAGGGATTAATTCTTTCTTGATGTTTGATTGATCTTCACATCAGCCAATTCGCTCCATTTTTCGTATGTCAATTTGACTTACTACTAACTTATGGACAATACAACAAAGGAATTGGACCTATAGCCATCATCTACTTGGTGTGACACAATCGACTAGCCAACTACCACTGGTACATTGTCGACTTGACTTGTATTGTAATCTTGTAATTAGACTTAGTTTGCAAAAGGCAAATTCCAAATATTGGAGATGTTATATGAAGGATTTGACACAATTTATAATCTTCAAATGTGAATAGACTTAATTCAATTCACAGTTTGAATTTTGTCAATTTGCCTTACAAACGGCTTGTACTGTTTTGAGATTCTGAGATTCTTTTAATTTGAGAATTGGTAAGTAGACTCAACTAGTTTTCTGTCGATTAGACTCAATCCTGCCTGGATCTGAGTTTCAACAAATCAGCAAGCTTGAACTATTTGACTACAACAACTTGACATAATTAATCAGCTAATTGTCATGTTTATCGATATGACTAGGTATGGCTAAATGTTTTAAAGTACCAATGCACACATGTTCTAAATCTTTTAATTATCCTTCATGGTGCAATAACAAATTGACTAAGTTCTCAAATGTTATAAACATACTAGACTTTGTGTATAATTGTGTTTTAATTTTTGCAATTAAACTCACACAGTTCTACTATTTGTCAATTAAACTTTGTCGATTGACCAGTTTGCAGTATGAACCACATATTAGCCATTTTGGATTTTTAATATGTCAATTTGTATTCATGCATACACCAGGTACTGATTCGGTACTTACATCAACAATTAGACTTAATCCTCTAATCCTCTAATCACAAACCCTGGGTGAAAATGCAATTCAACATTACACAAACAAACTTCTCTGGTTTGTCATTCCATTTATCAAAGTTAAATCGACAATTGCACCAGCTCTAGTGATTTTCACAAGCAAGTCTACTATCACACATTAGCATTCATAGTTTTCCAATTTAGATGATTCATGATTAATTCCTAGATCCTTACAACAAACAACTTGACATAATCTGGAATTCAACTCATTCTCATCATAAACACTTTCAATTCGACCGAGTTATATTTGTAAACTGTAACAGATTGTCTACTAGCCAAACGCCACTCGCAGTTAAGTAGACTCGGTCCTATACAGAATACTATGCTCGATTTATCACTCAGTCAATTAGATTGGTGTTCACACAATTCATGTTTTAATTCTCTTTCAGTCAATTTAACAAATATTTTCACTCATTGCAATTTACACCGTAGTATAGAATCAACTCTACGAGACTCTATTCTCACTCTAATGTTTTACAGATTCAAAACTTGTTCAAATAGCTATTAACTTCACATGCATAATTTCATACAACAGATTATCAATAATAGAAACTTCACACAGTTTCCAAACTTGTGAATTTGCACACCAACTTACACACTTCAATTCATCCAGTTAACTTGTTTGCTTCTCTGAACTCCCACACAGCCGAATTACTCAATCAACTTGACAAGCAGTCTCACACCGCCAAATGGACTCAAACTCACACAGGCAAAATAGACAACTCTTCACAGGAAGAGCTACCAAGCCTATTTGACTCTTTTCAAATCCTATCAATTTGCTTCTTTCAAATCTATGAAATTCCACCAATTCAAGTCTTGAATCTGATTTATAAATCTAACTGACTTGGAAGTGGAAATGAGACAATATGGTAACCCTATTTACAAAACAAGAATCAAATAGACACAAAAATTTCAAAAATGGTATATAACAAGGGGCAATTTTAAAGTGTAACAATTTTTATAACTTTTGTCTACATACTTAAAAAAATTGTGTAATATGTAGTTTCTTTATCAACATGTGCAATCCAAGAAGTTTAAAAAAAATCATTTTTTAAAGAATAAAAATTGAACTTGGTTTTCTAGATTTCTATACTAGATAAACTTTGAATCATTCAATTCCAACTAATGAAATGAGAAGTTATGAGGAATTTTAGTTTGTTGCCCAGCTATAGAATCTATATTCAAAACACTTAACCCCTAAATGTTTTTGACTATGTTTTCACCAAAAACGCTTCAAAACTGCCATTTCTAATACTAGTGCCAAATTTTAGAAAAAAATTAATTCTGGACACTTGTAACCGTATGATCTTGTAGTAAACTTGTTTAAGAAGATGTGGAAAAAATTTCAGAGTTTTCCACCATGTGGATTGCAAGATAATAGCGTTTGAATTGACAAAAATCCTTTTTCTGTCCCTGCGAAAAAACGGGCAGCTGCCCTTCACAAGGTCACATTTGTATGAAAAAATGTCCAAAATGGTGGTTACTCTTTGGATTTATTTTTGAAGGCAAGTTGGCTACATGCTTGAAAAATTTCAGATCATCTGGAATTGTACAATATATAGGAAAAAAATAGTAAGTAGGAAAAGGTAGAGAATGATTCAAAACACTAAATTGTGAAGAATTTATTTATGGAATTGAAAAATGCCAATCCCAACGGTTGTAATGTTGTAGTAAACAATCTACACCCAATGTTTTTATTTTTTTTCAAAAATATTGAAAATAGAGTTAAATAAAGGACTTCAAAGTTTATTTTAAAGTTGAGATTTCATAACTACCCTTAAACTAAGAATCCTCATAACTTTTGACTCATAGATCTAAATGGAATGATTCAAAGCTTCCCGTGTACATATAAATCTAAAGAACCAATTTCAAATTTTTATTTTCTTAAAAAGTGATTTTTAAAGAAGTTTTTTTTGCTGCCCGTGCTGCCCGCCAAGGACTGAAAATGACATATCATGCAACATAGCACCTCTAAACAACATGTTTTATCTGTGATTAGTGCATCATAAGTGATGGAGACACTTTATGTTTTGTTCACTACAAGATCATAGTTTGGTTCGAATTTTGTTAGTCAACTATATGGATGAAGTAAACAAGTTACTACCTCTTTTGGTGTTAATGAAGTTTATGCATCTTTTGATGGAGGGGTCTCTTTAGGTCATTTTAGCTTATGAATTCCTAGAGTACATTCATATCAATGGATGGTTATAGAGCTTGTTTAGCCCTTAAAGTATTTTGATGTGTTTTGGTCAAAAACTTTCCCAAATCACCATTTCCTAAAAGAATGCTAAAATCTTTGTTTTTAATTATATTTTGGTGAATTAAATTGTAGGATCTTTTTGTTGACTTCTTAACCCTTAGCGGATCAATTAATGTCCCTCTTTTTGAGCTTCTTGTTCTCAAATTTTGAATCTTTTTCTTAGAAAAATTATTTCTAGTAAATAGACTGCACTATGAATTCAATGGTGTTAGTGTCATCAATTTACGAGTTAAACTTTGCCTCACGGATTTTCTTAATGTTGAGTGGTGTAGTATAGTTCACCACTCATGTTTTTTTGTTTAGTTTAGGCATAGACTGAAAAGTTAGCCAACCAATGTGATCGTTGCCCACTTCAAAAAAAGCAAATCCAAAGAGCTTGAGGAGAAGACAAGTATGTCCATTCTTGTTTTCTCATTAGATG
The DNA here is from genome assembly GCA_951230915.1 of Antitrichia curtipendula. NCBI lineage: Eukaryota > Viridiplantae > Streptophyta > Bryopsida > Hypnales > Leucodontaceae > Antitrichia > Antitrichia curtipendula. The sequence continues at coordinate 2,031,760 of OX579641.1, forward strand.
GGATTCAGCCATTGGAGAGGGCTGTGAGTTCTCCAGCCAAAACCCAATCGAAATCCGCCAATACCCACTGTTCCTCTCCTGTGCTGACCTGGCCAAGCGACTGCTAGGTCAGAGTTTTTGAAAAAAAAAAAAAAAAAAATTTGACTTTGTTTTTCATTTTAAGGACTTTAATTTGTTTTGTTTTGTTTTTTGAAAAAAAAAAAAAAAATCCGGCACGTTTGGAGTCCCGGGGAACGGGGCTGGGAACGACGTTGAAACGGCCCTCCAGCCCCCCGGAATCCCATCTAATGATAAACACTACTCTCATTTCAGTAACCACTATGCATTGCAAACTCCACCAAAAATTGCAAAATGATTAGAATGTTGTGAAATTTTAGATGAGCATTCTCAATTCTTTTGTCTTTCACTGAGCACAAAAAGGTCATCATTTCAAAATATTCTCACTAAAATGTAATACTTCAAGGTGCATTGCCTAGATTTTTCATTGACCAAAATAAAACTTACAATTTAAATATCTTACAAACTAGGTAGTCAAATAAATCTGAAATTTTTTGGGGTGCTAAATCTCAATGTGAACTACATAATCCTATGGTTGAAGGTAAGAACTGGAAAATTCTTCGTGGATGTCATCTTTATTTAGGCAAATAAATTTTACAAGCATGGGTCATCCTAGCAATATTGAAAAAAAACTACAAGCAACCTTGGCAAAAATAGAAGGAGTAGTAGGGTAACTTTGGCAACCTTGTAGGTACTGTGAACTCTGACTTTGTGACATGCATAGCAGAGTTTAGCTAAACTAGTGCAAATTTCAATGTTGTTGAATTAAAGCCTCCACCTAGGACATTTATCTACACCCCACCCAAAACCACTCTAATGCTGAAATGAGTACCATTCTAAACAAAGAATAAGAAAACAACAACAATGACCACACATATTTTGAGTCCACAACTATACTATAGTTTTAGAGAATTTAGCAAAGAACACTCTGACATTTTAGAAATAAGAACCTGCGCCCACCCAACCCCCCTCTGATGCTTAAATGAGTATGATTCTATGATTCCTCTAGAACAACAACAAGAATCAACGACAGTAGAGGAAAGTTAAAAGAACTTAGAACCTCCTCAATAACTCTTGGCTACGGCATTTGCAAAGACCAAAAAAGAAACACATGTGTTCCAATGAAATACAAATGATACATACCTACAACGTTCCCTACATAGTCTGCAAACATAACTACCAAGATTGTGGACACTTACGGTAACAATGAACAATAAATTACTCAAACACCTACATGGTCTATTATGCAGAACAAATGCAAACTTGCAAAGAAGTACACACAGAGACATTAAGCACATGAACGTTGGACTTCATCAACTGAGTCCATGCATTGTAGAAACAAATAAAACACTTTGGATGAATTTGAAGGCTCGATGCATCTCACCATGATGCACTACTGTTGGTTGGTGGCTATCTCACCACTAATGACTGCTAGCTACATGTTGTCTACCTTCACTTACATCACAGTTTTGGTATGACATTTGCATCGCTATTGTCTGCTTGAAGAACTAACTAAGTGCTTGCAAGATAATGGGCTCATTCACCTGACATGAACCATTCATCAAACACTTTATAGTAAGGAAAGGTCTCCAAACTGTAAATATTTTGAGAAAATATTCCTACCACTACTTGAATTTGCTCCTCTAGGTTGTTGCGGACCCAAGACTTCAGAAAAACCACGCTAGAAAAAATACATTCATCCTCCACTAATCCAAGAATGTGTACCACAACCATTTTAGCTAATTTGAAGAATTTTCCGAAATGTTGGGTTAGACTGTTGTTATTGTCTATAACTTATCATACTTTCATTAGCGGATTGATGTCATAAAGCAGCAATGTTGCTTGCTGTCTGTGAATTTGATTTTATGCATGTCTTGAACAATGCACATTGAGATACCAATGAATCATGGTCAATCAAAGGAGGTATTAGCATTTTGTTTTCACCCTCCTCCAAGATCTTGTTGTGACCGTATGCATCCATTAGGGTGCAGAGGTGTTTGTCAAACATGTCTTCGGCATTAGATTGACTCAAAAACTATGGATAAAGGATACCAAAGGCATTCATGATGTTATGTGCACGTAAATGTGCATCCAGCTCCTGCACCAACATTTTTGCGGCACCTACAATCACACAAGATGACTACAATTAGACCCTGAACACAAGCAAGCTCATATGGGATTCTAAAATTGCAAAACAACATGGCCCTACAACACTAAACTAAAGTACACTTGGTTCAAGCAAGATGAATGCCAATTCATAAGAAGCCTTAGCAAGAAAAATTACCCTATGCATTTTGCTTTCACTTTTACTAGCAGTGTTGCCTACACATCATGATCCACAGGTGCACCTTCATGCTTTGCATGAAATTAGTCATCGTGGCACCCGAAAGTGAGAACAACAGAATTGTCATTGAGATTTGTTATCCATTTGATGTGTATCTGTTTGTGGAAGCAATCCAAAGTGTTGTTGAAGCTCCAGAATTTGTCGAAGCTATAACATATAGCTTTGTCCTCATACATGCGGTATAAGTCTCCCTGGTAGACCTTAATTGCAGCCACAAAATCACAAATGTATACGTCCTTTTGTGCATAGTTGATCAACGTATCAATTGCCTCAAATAAAGGCAATAGTGCACCACGAGTAGTGCACACATCCCTAGTATCGTGAATGGATCAAGCAATAGGAATAGACAAAGCTGTATACCACAAATATAAAGTTAGATTTCATATACTAGAAGTAGTGTACTCCTATCATGCACTCATTGTCCAACTTGCAGTAAGGGAACATTCACTAGTGATGAATTAACAACCTTGGATGATCCAAATATGACTGGCATAAGAAAGCAGTTCACCGGAAAATCAACAGACAATACTAAAAGAAGGACAAAAGTTCACCAATATTGACTTTAGCCTTGACATTCTTTTGTAAGTTTGCTGTCATTATATACAACAAAGCCCGGTACTCAGATAGCAATTGGCTGAGTGTCTCGATCAAGGAGACCCAACGAGTTTAGATGTTTCTTAGCATTTTGAGACCCTTAGTCTCAGTCAAGTCCACTATTTGTTTGAACTTAGAGTACCATTTGGGACTCTTACAAAAATAAGCGTAAGTAACACTCAAAAATTTCTCAATGTCATTGAAGATAGAAAAGTTGGACAAAGCTTTTGAAATCGAGATTGAAGCAATGAACTATATAGTAGACCCCATTAACAAACAGAGTGTGTTTTTCTGTTATCTGTTGGGTGACTTTGGTTCTGGTCCTTTGTAAAATAGACGCATCGTCGACATCGAAGCTCAAAATTTTTTTTGCTACGCCATTGCATCTAATCCACCATTAGCATTCACTAATGCCATGATCACATTCGTAAGGTTCTCTACACTAGGTGAACACTCCACTCTCTGCAAAGACACCAATAACGGGATAGGAAGAAAGTTGATTTACTCCAACACAAACGTAAGAGCTTTGGCTGCATAAAGTTGTAGATTCTTATGATGTTTGTAGTTTGTGACCACATATTGTTCATCCTTTGTCACCTTGAATTAGGGCATGTCGTCTTTTGTTGTGCGCTTTCTGTCATGCTTGAATAGGGTGTTGGACTTCGGGACCATGATGCACGGTTTTTTCTCAAATGTTGTACAGACTTTGCATCTCACCATGTGCAAAATGCCATCATTGGCCATAATCCCCTTTGCCCAAGGTAACTTCGTGGCCTACAAAGTTTGAAACTTCATGTGATGGTCATATCGTTTCTAAGCCCTAGAATACTTGTTTCGTGTTGAGCCACCTATCTTGGGAGGCAAGGACTCAAAATCAAAATCAAAATCAGAGCCCTTGGAGTCATCTGGGACCTCTAGCAAGTTGGCATTGTCTAAGTTGTTCGATTCTTCTGAAATAGTGATGGGAGGGAACTTTGTGCTAAGCATAATTGTATCTTCTAAATTGTCAAGAACCTAGCGTCAAGGTTGTATTAGCAAACACATAAATACTCTTTTTACCACACCTCAATTCTTGTTGGTCGTCATCGCTCGTGTACTTTTGGTCAAAATTTGGCTCAGCTCTTAGCACGTCCGGCACTGATCCATGAAGCACAAGCAACAAAGACTACCCACTTCCTGTGCCTCATGTCGACTAGAAATACGACCTCATTGTCATCTTCCTTGCCTTGACCCTCCATTGTTCAATGGATTTACCTTTGTGCTTCATCCCCTTGCGCGTTAAGTCGAGGGCCTCTTTCGCATCTTTCTCTGCCTTCTTCCTTACAGACTGCGCGATGGATGTAGTGCGCGCTACTTTTGCAATGGCATTATGCTTTGCATCTGCATGATCAAACTCCATGACACCCAATCCCTACCAGATACTGCAAAGAACAAGTATGCCTCCAGTACAACAAAGTGAGGAAAACCAAACCCTTGAAAATGCAAGGACCTCGGTGAACACGCAAAGGAAAACGGAGAAAGCTCATGAAAACAATGGAGGTTCCCTGTCAATGTCAATTTAATGTGCATGGTACGCAAAAACATTGCATGCAGATGCATCACCACCATCGGAGCAAACAACAAGAAATGAACACCACATTTAACGTCTACCATAAAAAAAAATGGAAATTGAAGACCACTCCCTCAAGAATTACTTGATGTAGAGCTGCACCTTGCAAATAGACTAGGACATCCATAACAGCAACTGACAAAACCCTAAGCATGACTTGGTGAAATAATGCCAATATCCATAGGAAATAATGGTGATCATAGATTGGAAGTAAGTGCGTACTATGGCAAAGGGAGTGGGGCGTTTAGTGCAAGTGGAGCGCAACAATGGTACAAAGTGGCGACAAAGAAGAGGAAAGTGGAGATAAAGAAGAAAAGACTTGGCGACCTAAACCTTACAACTTTAGAGGACCGATGCTGAAGTGGTTGTTGGAGGTTCCCCTCAGTCACCATGATGACAAACAAACCTTCATTTTCAACCTTTTTTTATTACTGGCATTTCACCAACTGTCAAATTGAGTGCAAACTAGCACTAGAGTGCCAAAAAAAGCCCTGTATCCAATCTCAAGAAAAAAACGAGAAAACAAATTCCTTAAGTTCTTGGCAGTTTTGGCCATTTGGAATGTACTCTAGGAATTCATAAGCTAAAATGGCCTAAAGAGTCCCTTCACCAAAAGTATTAACTTCATCAATAACAAAAGAGGTGGTCACTTCTTTACTTCACCAATATAGCTGGCTAACAATTTCAACCAAGCTATGGTCTCCTAGTGAACAAAACATAAAGTGTCTTCATCATTTATGATGCACTAATTATAGAACAAACATAGAATTTATGAGATGTTGACCCCATCAAATACTAGTCCTTTAGAGGAGCAACAAAAATTTGACGACAAATCCAAGCATTAATTGCCCACTTTTCATCCAACATTTGTCAATGTCCGCTAGAGTGCGTGGGACTGCTCTTATAACCACCTATTAAACCACCCATTTGAACTAATTTGTATGTGTACAGTCAATTATGTAACATTTGTAAGCCACTGGGATCCGGAAAAAAAGAAAAAGAAGACCATGCTCAGCATATCCAAGGCTGCCACCTCTCTAATGATGCTACCTGGACTACATTTGGGTTAAAACTTGAGAGTGATAAAATGCACCATTTCCTATTTCATTCTGAGCAGTCACAGAATTACATTGCAAACAAAGTCAACAACTGAATCATATAAGACCATCCAACGCATTAAACAACTTCACAAAGTATTGAAACCACACATGATAATTACGCAGAGTGAAAGAACCTCTTATTTTAGATCACATATGAGTGCATCAACAGTTTTGCATGATGCACACAGTGCCATGCTTGCATATTCTTTGACATCTCTAAGCTGAAAAAAATACACCATCACCACCATTCCTGACAAATCATGCCTTCGCAGCTTTCTCAACAGTCACTCCTTTCCAGAAGGCCACATAATCCTGCAACCGCTGTTCTTTATTAGTTCACATGCTGTCAAGTCCCAATTTTGAGGCAACAATGTCACTCTCTCATTGGCTGGTTAGAAAGATATAACTTATAAACCCATAACACTTCGATTTGATCAACCCAAAACTAAATCTGATGTAGAAGATATGCAAATGCACAAACATGGATTGTCAGTTACAAATGCCATTGCCATTGCCATTGCCATTACGTTCAATGATGGCAATCCAAACCATGGTTATCAAAAATAATTTGCAGGCAATTAGCTCACTTGCCATCCTACAGCTTAGTGGGTCAAGACATGCAAATCATTCTTAAGAACCCTGTCCTTGACTGCCATCACCTGGTCTGAATTAACAGAGCTCTGCCTAACCGACAACTTCGAACACCATTCCACACTTCACGCTTTCAGGCATGAAATACGACAAGACGCAAAACATCGCAAAACATGGAGCCTTCAAGCGAATAGGAAGATCAACCCGCACCTTAACATTTCACGCGCAGGAAGGAAACTTCATGTCAAAACAAAGTGAAAGCAACTACAACTGCAGAAAAGGGGCACACGTGTTCCCATCCGCTTCAAAAGAAAAGATGAAACAAAAAATCTGTGATGGTTCTCACGGTCCCAACGCACCTTGATGTTCTGAGCAGCAGGTTTGGGCGATGGGTAAAACCACGCAGCATCCTTGTTCTCCTTGCCATCCACTTCTATGGTGTAGTACGACGCTAGCCCTTTCCAACCTGCCCAATCAAGAAAGGAAACCCCAATTCAGAGGGGTTCACAATTTCGCCCAAGTACAATCGAAATCACGATCATAAACGGAGACAATCTTGAACCAATGAAACCATCGCATTCCATTTGGAGAAATTGTAGATTTTGTAGGAGGGTTGAGAAGAAACATTTCAAGCAAAGGTTCGGACACAGACACCACGATGACTTCGAAATTTATAGCTAAATCAAGAAGGTTCCAACGATTACAAAACGACTGTGTCAGTAGGGATGAACTCCAAATTCTCCACCCGTTTCACATGCCAATTACACCTTAAGCCCTTTCTCCTCGATTGTGCCACTCTTCAACTCAAAGTCTTTGAACGAAATGCCAAAGAAATTCGTACCGCAGGTGGTGTGCGTGTTGCTGGGCTTGGCGTACTTCGTGTCGACGGAGGAAGGCGGGAAGTAGACATTGCCCTCCACCACTTCGTAGGAGTCCGTCGCGGCGATCACTACACCGTTCCAAATGGCCCGGGTCGCCATTGCAGGTACGCCAATGAAGGACGCGTCAGTCACAACTGCCGTGAAGAAGGCGAAGCTATTCGATGTCGGAATTGTGGCGCTTGAACTTCGACGACGATGACGATGAGAAGGATCGGTGAGAGGAGTGAGGACTACTTACGATAGACGAGAATTTTGTGGCAGTGAATTTGGCAATTGAAGGATCACCAGGAACGGAGGGAGGTTCTTGCGAAGGAGCGACTGCTGACTCTGCTGTCTGGTGGCGAATACTGTGGAGATACTGCTGTACACCACTATCCGGGTATTCGTTGCCAGGTATCATGTGGGTATAATCAGGCGTGGCAGGTTTCCACAGTGCTTTCTACAATTTGGAGCCAAGGCATGGTTTTGCTCCGTTGCTTTGGTTTGAACTTTGAACTTAGGGCTTGGGCAAGTGGATATGTGGATACGAGGTTCTGGATTGTGAGGAATTTTGGGTATGACAGGGTTTTGGTGAAGTCCGGGGATTCTTTCGGCGAATTACTCTAGGGCATGGTATCGAGTTTAATTTAAGTTTGGCATCAGAAGACGTGATTTGATTGCATTGATCTGTGAGTGCGTTTTCGAATTTTGATCAGAAGTGCATTCTTTTAGTTTGGTGTTGAGGCAGATTGTGAACCAATCGAAGAAGAAGAGTGTATCAGGTTTCCTTGCAGTTTGGCAATTTGCTTGATTTTATCTGAAGCGTGAACCGAATTGAAGTCTTCAGTCAAAAGAATATGTAGGGATATGCTTAATTTGCCCTCCGTGGAGATTTTGAGGTGGTTTAAGAGCACTTAGTTGTGCCTGTATCTGCAGATGTTATTTCTTACGCTGGAAGGAAGAAGCAAACCCTAGGATTGGAGTGAAGAATTGACGTGAGGCGTTGCAAATTCACATGGCGCCATTCCTCTAATAATTCTCTCAGTTTCGCTCTTCTTCTGGAAATTTACCCAACTTCGGTGGCGGGGGCTATGGCGCTGCTCCCAGCTTGCGTCATCGCTGGCGCACCATCATCTACCGCGACTCCTCCTGCGCTCCTGCCGTTGCCGTCCGCCTATGCCAAATTCGACGACTGGAGCTTCAGGAGCTGTCGCAGGGCGACATTTCGACCCCACCACTCTCTCCCTGCACATTCCCAGGATTTAGGGCGACAGGGGTATGTGCGGCGACGTGTGCTCGTTCGGAGTAGCGGCGATGGCGATGGCGACGGTGAGAACGAATTGAGCGAGAGTAATGGCGAGAATAAGGAAGGGAAGGAGGCGAGTGCTAGCAATTCCGGGAGAATGGACGTGGAGATTTCGCCCTCCGTGATGAAGCAGTTGGAAGCTGTGACGAAGAAGGACGCCACGGGCAAGAGCGGTGGCTTGACGATGACTGGACTTATGGATATTTTGGATGAGGTGGTGAAGTCAGGGGGAGGCGAGAAGAGCAGTAGTAGTGGCTTGAGTTTGATCGAGCAGAACATGAAGAAGAGGCGAGAGCGGTTCGAGAGTGATGAGAAACCGAAACCCACGGTGCCGCTCTCCTTCGACGTGGAAGCCCGAAACGACGAGAATCGCTTCGATGGCGCCTACTTCGCGCGCCTGGAGGATCTTGGCGACGAGCCTTTGGAGATTAACACTTTGGACGATTTCTACCCTGCTTTTATTATTCTCATGACCGACGCGCTGCTTGAGCTTGGGGATTTGATGAAAATGTTAGGCGACGGGGAGTTTTTCTCCACGCAAGCCATGTTGCGCGCTTCGCCTGTCCCCAAAACTGCCTCCACCTTGAAAACCTTTCCCGAGGATATCCAGCTGCGCAAATCGCTCGACAACATTCTCGTGTACGTGCAATCTCTAGGGTTTTACATTTCTTCCATGTTCACCGGTCCGGACGGCTTCTCTCTTAATACGGACGAGAGCTTGGCCATTGAAGCGGATTTACTGTATAACATGTACTATAAGTATAAGCACAAGGAGACGCTCACCGTACCGTTGGATGAGACGGAGCTTCTGGAGCATGCGGTGACTGGCCATGGGTTTGAGCCTTCCGGAAAGGCGGTGAAGTGTCGGCAGGGACTAATCTTCTCTGGCAATTGGAGAACGACGCCATCGCTTGCTCGTCAGGCTATGCAGAAAGTGTTGGACGCGAAATTTGAAGGACTTGTTGCAATTTTGTTAGATAGGGTGCCGGAGACAAATACCAGTGGCGTTCTCATTGCTCACAAGCATGAGCTTTTGTCGTTCACGTTCGCAGAGAAGCTAGATGTCGTACTTGCCAGTGGCCTTGTATTTGGTGTTGTGCTGGGGGCCCTGCAGTTTGCAAACGCAGATGTAGCGTTTGATGAGGTGAATTTCCAAGGGGCTCTTGTGCCGCTGGGATTGTTTGGGGTGACTGCCGGTGGATGGTTAGCTAGAAAGGCAGTGGCTGCGTTGTACAATGTCTCCCACATGGTTAGGTTGCCGTTCTCGTTACCAGTTCCACATCTAGGTTTGTTTAGTACAGTCGTTCTTTACAAGGGTTGTTTACCCGAGCGAACTTCCCTATTTGACCTCTCTTTATCAAGCACCCTCGCTTCTTTGGCCATTTCAGGAGCTCTCATTGGCGCTAGTTTCACTCAAGGAGAAAACTCAACGGCAGTGGCTGATTTTCAAGGCTTACTGTTGGTACCAGAGCAGTTGTTCCGATATTCCAGCGCTTTCACATGGCTACTCCACAAGCTCTCGATTGCAACTTTAAGTGGCGAAATGGGCGAGGATTTGAATCTGGTGCTTAGTCCTCTGGCATTAGCAGGTGTACTAGGTCTTCATTCCTCAGCCTTGGGGTTGCTCCCGGTTGGTATACTCGACGGGGGCCGCATCGTGACAGCGATTTTCGGCCGAGGTGTGCAGCATGTGGTGACGTCGATTGTGTTTTTTCTCATGGCGGTATCGTTGGCTGTGAATGAGCCTTGGTTGGCACTCGCGTGGGTTGTAGGCACGACTCCAGCGCTGATGGATGACTGGTTCCAAATTGACGAGGCCACACAACCCAGCTTCATTCGGAAGGCTTTGGGATTAGCAATGGTGGTCGCTGCTGTTGGTGCTTTTGTTCCAACGCTATCGTGATGGAGTTGGTTTTTCTATTTCTATTTGTCGAGCCCACATTTTTTGCCCCTTCACAGGGAGTTTCTGGAATTCAAGCATTTTAAAGTGGAAGGGAACAGCCAGCAAGTGCCAGAGTGCATTTGTGGACAGTATTATAGTGACTCTTCATATTGGACCCAATTGGGGTTAGCATCCATGAAGGACATACTGTATGATCATACCACTGTCGTTTCTCCGGGGGTTTTCAAGAGTTCGAACTGTGAGATTTACTGTCTTATGTCGTTGGTTTGAGGTTTTGGAGGTTGAACCCGATGTCGAGTTTCAATATGCTGAGGAAAAGTTACCTCGTTTTTATTTTGTACGGAGTATGTGTTTGTGGTACCGACTGTGTTTGTGGTACCGACTCCCTCTTCAAGAGACAGCAAGTAAAATAGTCTACTCAAGATTAAATCCAGAGTGACTTAGGGGCATGTGTTTGTTTCATATAATAAACTTCTTTCCTCCAGTAGTAGTGGCTTATGATCTTTTACTGTTATTTTTGGTCCATTACAACAGAGCAGCCATTAGTGGCAAAAGTAGGTGTCCGAAGCCACAATTAGACCGCAAATAACTCGATTTGAATCTATGGTAAATGTGTTATTTCCAACTGCTAAGGCTCTGCCCAATTTGCTAATGATTTTCAGTTTTATACCGGTACTAAAACACTTTCAGCACATATAACTCAGAGTTATTGCATTTAATGGTCTGTACTGTACACGTCGCACTCCTTTGGACTCTAATCTGTAAAATCAATGCTTTCTTTTCAGCTTTCACGGCAAATGTAAATCAGCAGCAGACGACATGCACAAGGAACCAGTGAAATCCTCAGATCCAGACAATGAAATTAAGTTCTTGCCACCCAATTTTGAGCAGCATTATACAAAGTGAATAATATGTGTACAGACATGGCAAAGGAATTGCAAGCATCAATTCTAGTCTACAATTCCATCTAAATCAACATCCAAAGTCATGGCCCCTGGAGGCATCAAAATGGGAGGCGCCTTCATTGTGAAATTTCCCTCCAGAAAATCATGAGAGATTGCGATTGTCGAAAGAACAGGCTCTGATTGCTGAACCCGAATAGGCGTCAATTTCCTCCCTTCAACCTTTGTCAAAAGCTCAAACTGCAACCGCTCCACATGAGGCTTGGTTGCCCACGATGGCCAAAACTCCTCATCCTCAAGCACTTCTTTGTCCACAGCTTTCTCAACCTCAAAATCAATTTGAACAAAACTAGCTGCAGAAACCTTGGCCTTCAGCAGCTGGAAAGAGCCTCGCTTGTAAGCTTCCGGACCCAACGTCTTGATCAGTACTTCTTCCAAGCCTGCTAATTTGGTCATATTGATGGCAGGAAGAGGCCACATGTAAAAATCTTCAATGTTCTCTGTCAAGGCTAAGCTTCCAAAAGGCACTGTATCGTCTGCTTTCTTGGTCACTGGAGATGTGACCTCAATGGCTCCGGATTCTAGTCTTTTCACCTTCAATCTCCCACCACTTGCCTCCTCAGGCGTCTTGACGGCCGTTAACGAGGTGGGGCTGACAATCCGGAGAGACAGCAACGGCTTCTCTTCTCCACGAGATGCGGATCGGAGGCGAGTAGCCAGAGCAACCAAACTAGCAGCGAGCCCCCCTTCTGAAGCTCTAGTGAGGGGTAGTGGCAACTGCAAGGGTCGTGAAAGGCTCACTTCCCGAGCTCCTTGGACTGACACCACGGCTCCATCGGCCAACAACACTCTCTTCAACACCCCTGCATCTACATCATGCTGTAACCTTCAACTGTTAGATACGAGCATGAAATAATCACAAGTATAGGTGCTCACAGCAGAAAGAGTACTACACTACCACAAAATGTTTCCACAAACGGAGTAAGGTGCCACAATCTCCCAGCTCCGCACATTTTCACAGCTACTCCAGAGAGTAAGCGAAATCATAAATGATAGTATGGCGTGTGCTGCTGAGAACTACAAGGGCCATCAATGCAGAGCAACTTCCAAATTCAAGAATTCTAAGTCCATAAGTCAAAAAGTGCGAAACCAAATCCGTGCAACCCTCCTTTGCTTAGAGTTTTCCAATTTGTTTTCTCGGACTTAGCAAGCGCTTCTGAATATTCAATACCAAAGCAAGATACAAAAAAGGACATTTGAGGCTCTTACGGGCATAGAAAGTCGCAACTCCTCTGCATCTTGGATCCAAAGGTCTACAGGTCCTGCAACCTCAAATGGTGATAAAGTAGCAGCAAAAGCTTCAGAATGCCACACATTAACTGCCCCCTCCTTCTTCACCTCGGATTCACCATCTTCGCCCTCTACAGGAACACTACCGGGAATAGGAAGCTCTTGCAAATATTGCCAAGAGACCACCTCCTCCGAAAGTCGCAAAGGAATAACAATATTACCAACCTGGATGTCAAATTCGTATACTAGGGTTTGCCCAATTTTGGCATCCCGTGTGTCTATGCTACCTAACTTCACTTCATCTGCCTTCCATCCCATTCGCTGCTTAAGCAGGTCTAGAGTGTCCTGTATCAACCACCAAAAAACACTCAGTTGCAAGATCGTCCTACTCGTCTAAAAGTATGAAGAAAGATCAGATTATGGCTTGCTCGCGTTAAAAAAATTTCGCACTGTCTAGACAATGGTTGCATCCACGTACTTGCACTTCAGCTTGAGATCTAAATTCATCTCATGAAAAAATATTCAAGATTTAAGAAACGCAAGTTTCACACGAGAAATATGCCACTACATGATGAGCAAAATACTCAGATTTACGTAGTTCTAGACCGAATCACTGTCTAAAATAATATAGGTAAAATGCCAGGCAACCGTTAGGCCATTAACTGAACTGCTCCACCATCAATTGTTCATAGAGAAATATATGGACATAATGAAAGTGACTTAAAAACACAAAATATCATCTTTGAAACATTCAAAATAAACAAGAAACTAAAAATATTACTCATCACATAACCATTAAAATAATTCTTGGCGATGTTTTGAGTGCCATTGTCTAGAAGTAGTTAGATTTGAGTGAAAGTGATTCTGGCTGCATGACAGTAATAATCCTCAGTCTCGCAAAATCATGCTAGAGGAAGTAACACTACTCTGAAACAAACAAACTCCATTTTCCTTCCCATCCAAAAAAAACATGATAAAACCCAACATGAATTCAACTCCAATTCAACAAAATTCACGCGTTGGAAACTTCGGATTCCCACCAATACTGACAAGAGACCACTACGGGCTAGAGACACGATCCATTCGAGACGGGGTGTAACCCTAAACAAAACCCTAGGAGAAGGTGATGACTAGCAACTAAAAAGTAATGGTGGATTTTCTTCCCCCTACAGTATCATAAAGCTCAAACGTGCCCTTTCTCTTGAGACATCGACATATCTACCTTCAATTCTCGGTCTCTTGTATAGTCGTATAGATAAAATAAAAATGAGTAATGTCATCACCCGAGAATTAGAGTGAAGCATATTCCAAATCCACAGCAAAACGAAAGCCAATTGCTTATATTTGCATTGCAGCAAAAAGTCCTCCGGACTCTCTTTCCAAGATAATCCAAGTAAAGAACGACAAAATCTCACACGATTCAAAACATAAGATTAATAAGGTCCATGTGCACTTGGTGTCACAAGTGATGTTCGTAGAGTGAATCTCGCCCAACAGTAAATCTAAAATTCCTTCCAAACACCAAGAGCGAATGGACCTCTACTCTTGCAAATCACGCCACGGAGAGGAAGTAACACTACTACGTCAGCCAAAAAACCATCATCTCCCTTCGATATTATGCCAAAACCACAGAAATTCACCTCAAATTTGCTACTCCACCAATTGAGAATTTTGCACTCACCGACACGGCTTCAAAGGCCGACGCCGGAGTCTCTCCAGCTTTCAAAACAGGCGCCATTTCAGCCCCGACGGCGCCGATCAACAAAAGCGCAGCAAGGAACGCCACCCTCCCACCCCATCGGGGCTCCATGGCGATCCACCAATTCAGCAAAACTGCTTGTACCCTAATAATTCCTGTGAAGATCGCTCTACAATGCAGGGATGCAACAACACAAGCACATACAACCCTAAATATAAAATCTAAACCTTGGAAACCAAAAAATGTGATGTGCTGACGGGCTTTGAAGGAACGTGATTCTGGAGCTCTCTGGAAACGCCGAGGAAGACGATGACGTGGCGGTCTCGTCGGGAGTCTGGTGTCAGCCAATCATGGGATCTCGAGTCTCCTTTCAGCCAATCACGAGGGGCTCTGCACGTCCCAGTTTTCTACCCTAACCCCTAAATGACGGACCTATAACCACTGATTTCAGGCCTCAGTGCCTATCACTCAATTTGCTGCCATTTTGCAACTAGATATGTATGAAAAAAAATTTACTTTATTTTTCAGAGATGAAATTACATGTCTTCTTTACTTCACAAAAAATTTAGATTTTTTTGTGGAAAATTGATTTTTTTGAGAATTTTTGAAGAAAAAGAGAAGAAAAATCACATCAAATAGAAAATTATTTCAAAAAAACTGAAAATTTCACCATGTGTGTATATTACAATGACAAACATCATGGTGTAAACTCAATTTCCGTCTCATTCTATAATTAGAAAATAATAGACATTGAAAATACACCCAAAGTTCAAGTTGCAATAAAATATGCAATATTAAGAATTTTTTCAAAATTCAAATTGGAGAAGAAACTAGATTAGATGGCCTTCATTTTGTTAGTTGGGCTCAAACTCAAAAACTATAATTTTTGTGGAGAAATTTCAGATTTAGAGCAAGGAACAACAACTTCTCAAAATACACTAAAATAGCATATTTTGTGATCCGTTTTTTTTAATAACTTCTCATTTATGTGAAGATAGACACTTGCATGACTACAAATTCAACTATACACTCTTTGTAATCCACAATGGAGGGTGAACAAAAATGAAATGGATGAAAAAAAGTTTCCAAGCAATGTACAGATGACTGCACAATCATCCAAAAGCCACAAAATGGCTGTCCCGGCGTTACAAGGCTAAAATCCTTTTCACCGTGAAAGGTCGGGCCTATAACCGTGCAGCTGAACATCACTCGGCGTGCTCTATTTCTCTAAAGGATATGAATGAATTTTCTTCGATTTTACTTTTCAGAGTTGCAAGAATGTGTTTTTTATAAGTAAAAATAATTTCAGATATTTTTTGGCACAAAACTGAGTTTATTGTGAATTTTCTGAAGAAAAAGTGAAGGAAACTCACATCAAATAGAAAATTACCTTAAATAATCTAAAAATTTCATCCGAAGTGTACATTATAGTCTATATAATATGTTACAAGTGTACATTAAAGAGTATAATGATGTAAATCAAAATGTTGTGTCATTCAATATTTGGAAACATAGTCATAGATTTTTTTTTGCAAAATAATACCCTATACTAGACTTCAAAAGCTTAATTTTGTTGATTGTACTCAAAAGAGAAAAAAAAAAATCTAAATCAAAAATCAAGTTTAAAGAGTGATTCACTAATAGTGTTGAAATAAACTATATGGGTATTGTTTTTTTCCTAAAAGAATATATTGTAGAAAATTAGAAAATAATTGGTATGATTTTAAATTAGTCAATGATGTGCATATTCTATTAATGGATTTATATACAAATGAAAACTGCATTCTTGATCTACTAGCATTTTTACATTTGTCAGTAGAATGCAAAATGTCATAGCTAATATTCTACAATTAACCTTGGAAAAACATGATTCTATTGCACTAAGATAGTCAATCCAAAATTATTATATTCCTATCTATAGTTGGTAGATTTTTGTGAATATGACATATTTCCCATCCTTAATTCAATACCACCATTGAGTACACCCAACCTCAATTTAGTTGGCCCTCCTATAAGAGTAATGACCAAATCATCAAAGTGTACACTTATTGTACTTACCTAAATGACCATCATAAATTTTCAAGTGACCCCATCAAGTTTCCAAGATTCTACATTAGATACTATTTTTGTTTAGAATAGTAACTAAATAGTTCATAAATTCTTATAGACTCCTCTATGTTACCATTCATTCCTAAAAATTACCTTCTACTTGCAAAAAAAATTATTTCTATTTTGTCTTTTTGGATATTTTGTGCAAAAGCCTTGAAGTAAAAAAATTTGACTCTGAGATGTTTTGAAATGCCTCTTTGACATTAGATACTTTTACTAATGGGGATGTAAATTAGCTTAATATCTCACCAAGTAGTCATGGACGATGGCCCTACATCCCAACTTTTGTAGGTGTCAAAATTTCCTATTTTTGAAATTTTACAATCATAAATTTTAATGTCATAAGATGACCCTAGAAAGTAAAATTTGTCAAAAATTTTAATCCCTTAAGTGTTGAAGTTGACAAATATAGTAGAGTTTCCTTAAAGTGTCCCCCAAAATACCTTGAAACTATCTCTATGCTTAACCCCTAAATGCCCAAGGCATTAAATTATAGTGTCAAGAATACTTTGAAGTTAAATAAAATCCAAAGGAATTTTTATTTTAGTAGTTTCTATTTTTGACAAATAATTTTTGAAATTAGGTTTTAGCATCAAAAATCCAATTTTAAGAATGAATGATTATGATTTTTCTATTCAAGATTTTGTGCAAGGGTGTCCATTGAAATCTTGACTTTTTGTAGTATTGAGGGCTCTTGGAAATGAGTCTCAAATACACTAGATCTTGGAGAAAAAATCACATTAGAAATTCATTTAAAAAAAATTGTAGAGTAGATTTTGAGAAATCATAAATTCATTGAGGTTATGCATATTAGGCCCTTCAAACTCATATTTTTTTAGTGACCAATTTTTTTGACAAGCAAAAAGAGAGGTGAAAGATTTTCATAGTTTTAACACCCTTATGATCAAACATTATAATCTTTCAATCCTTAAATGATATTGTTGTGTTTTCTTTTCCTACGTGATTTCTAACATGTCTAGTTTGAATTCAAACAATTCAAAAAAAATTGATAGAACTTACCAAAATGTTGTCTTTTCGTTCAATTCAAAGCATATTCCAAGAACCTCAAAACAAAATTGATAGAACTTATCAAAATGTTGTCTTTTCGTTCAATTCAAAACAAATTCCAAGAAGCTCAAAACAGGCTTTAGACATTTAGGAATTAATTGTAGTTGGTGAGCTCTGATTTTTTAAGATTTTGGTGCTAGAAGCAAGGTAGGTTTATAGTGCCCTAAGGAGTTCTACTTTGAAAATTTGTAGAAATTAGATGCCTTATCCAAAAATTCTATTTTTTAATTTGAAAATTCATGATTTTCAATTGCTAATATTGAAAAAATATTTTTTCTAGAAAAAATTGCCTCCTACTACGCTGAATTGCTTAAATAGACGTCCTCTAACACTGAAAACCAAAACTCTTTGGAGGTTGCCGTTTTGGAAACCGAAAACAGGAAGATGTTCTCCAAAATTCAAGAAAGGTGTCAGTTTTATGCACTGGTTTAATGGACATATTTCCCATATAGCCAAAGCGGTGCAATGAAAATGTTCAAGACAATATTCTAATATTGGTGAACATATTACAAGATTTGAAACATAATTGAGTTAAGGAGGTTTTCGAATAGTAAAAACCAGGGGTGTAGTGTGTACCCAAATAACAGAAAACCGAGCTGAAGCTCGTATTCACATAAAAGCGAGCTGAAGCTCATATCCACATAAAAGCGAGCTGATGCTCGCATCCAAATAAAAAGCGAGCCAAAGTTAGTATCCACATAATATCACTACATAATGGGAAGACTAGAGGGACCGACCAACGCAATTTCCTCTCAAGGCCACTTCCTCCTTACCATTATTTCAACCAACCTTTCCAAGACTAGAGCTAGTGCTAATTCTCACTTCTCTATCACCTCGACTGCCTAAACCGCTCATTGAGTCAAATACCGCTGGCATTCCAATTCAAGACGTGACCATGTCGTCTAGTGTCTCGTCTTTAGTTGTCTCACCAGCTGCAACCTCCTCTTCAGGTTCATCATCTGCCGCAATTTTACTGATTTCATCCCTGATGAGTCCTTTTACATGTACCTTCTTCTCCGTGAGACTCACTCCAAAAATTGACTCTGTCATGACGCAGAGCATATGTCAATCCTCAAATCCAAAATAGAAACGACAAATCACCAGAATTTGTAAAAAAGTGGCAAAAGTCGGGCGTCCACAATATATTTCAAGTGAATTAAATACTTGCTAAAATGACTTTGAGTTTATTTCTTACCAAGTTCCGAAACAACATCTGTGAATGTCACCTGTATGATCAACAAAAACAGAGACCCAGTTGTCAACTCGAGTGAATGATCACTTGACCTAGAACACCTAAAAAGAATGCCTCATAATAATTCCAAACAGAAATAGAAAGGAAAAACAATTATCCATAAACGATGACACATTTAAGACTTGCACTACTGCAACAAACACATGTCGGCAACAAAACCTCAACATTTCCATTGTATTGCTGTAAATCACAGCATCCATTGAAACATGACTGCAACCCATGACGCATTAATTCCCACCAATGTCACGGCATTACAAAAACACGGTTATTGGTTTGACCAAAACAAGGAGACTATCGCGATTCAATATATAATGACGAGTAAATTTATTTCCATCACTAACCTTACTGAAGTCGGCCTCTCTCAGAAGCTTCCGAATCTTCGCCTGCAATTCTTCATCGGAAGGGACCTCTTTTCTTTTCTTTGCTCTGCTTCCTTTTCCAGAAGATTTTTTCCCCGTCTCTGCAACAATTTTGATAAAAAAATAAGGTAAGAAAACCTCAGTATGGACCCCTTGCACATGCACAGGACGGCTCAAATAGACACTGCAAAGGGACAAAAATAAACACTCCCTCTAGATTCTCTCTTATTAACTCTGGAAGGATGCGGCCCCATGACCAAGGTAGTCACCAAAATACTTCGATTATTGGACCAATAGGTGCATTCTTTGATTCTACAGTTAACAGTGAAGTTATCCATCGGACCTTTTAGGTCCGCAGCATCCTTCCGCAACAGGGTAAAGATCTGTATAAATCTATAATTGACTGAAATCTAGCCACTGCGAAATGAGGCGCTGCCTTGTCTTCTCGATCAAAGATCAAACAAGATCAAACCAAAAAATTACAATTAACAAAAAAGTATGGATACTATGACAATCATATCCACTTGAGAGCAACAGCGTCCAATTGAGAATAAGATTTGAACTCAGGATTGTATGTTTAAATTACCGAAGCTCAAGGATATCTACAAGATTATAGTCACAAACGACTTGATTCATAAACTTATAAGAAGCTTACATAAATGAAATTAAGAAGGTGAACCCAGGGAGCATTACAAAGGGATTATCAATCAATGTACAGGACCGAAAACACCCTCTACAGGAGTATTTGACGTAAATAATCTGACAGAAAATCCAATGCACGAACACAAATACCTACAGAAATGAGGAGTAAGACTGAATTTCTACTCTCAAAGTCAAAACGTGATGATGAAGGACATAGTGAAAGATTTAAGCCAGAAAGATACTAACCCTTGTCTTTAGGTGTCTTCTTTGCTGAATTCTCGAGTGACTTCTTTGGTCTTCCGGGTCTCTTTTTGGAAGCTGTAACCGAGGTCTCCTTATTAGCGGCGTCTTCATTAGACTTCTTCTTTGAATAAAATCTATCAGCAGACTTTGATGGCGTATTCAGAGTGGGATCAGGAGCCTCAACCTTGGGTTTCTTTCTTGGAGGTGTAGATTCTTCCTTCTCTTCGTGGTCTTCATCCTCCTCCTCAACCTCATTCTCCTCTGTATCTTGCTGAAATTTTCAAAACAATATCAGAAGACTTTATTAAAAAATGACTTCAAATTCATCATAAAAGAACTATGATTAAAATTTTCATCATAAAAAAGTCCGTGTGTGAACAAGTTGCCAGCCCATTTACAAGCCTACGATCTAGCAATTTCACTTGACAATTATGTACCATCAAGATAGAACATTTGTCATAAACATAAGAAACAAAGAAAACAACCTTGACGGCTGTGCTAGAATTACTTGCTTGCTTTTTCTCCTCTACCATAGATTCTTCTTCATGGTCCGTCTCATCCTTGAAAGTCAGAGGCTTCTGCTCGACCTCTTCCACTGGAGATGCGCTGTCACTGACCTTCTCTGACCCATCACTGCCATCATCTTCAGCAGCATTCTTCCTCGCCCTCTTTTTAGACGGGGTCTTATTTTCACCTTTCCGAATCTGAATTTAATAAACCAAAATTCAACCCCAGAAAACGGGTACGACTTCCGCAGTCCTAGCATTTAAAACAATGAACAAAGACTATGTCATAAGCCACCTAGGTTCTTCATGAGCTCGACCCATGCAATCATCCCTGATATAAACCTCAAAAGCACAAACATCGGTCACTATTATGAGCTAGGGAAATAAAACTAACCTTGGGTCTACCAGGTCCTTTTGCGGATGATGACCTCTTCCCTGAACTTTTCTTCTCCTATTCCAAGATCCCTTTCCAGATTAGTAGAAATATAAGAAATTGACAAAACCTGACGAGTCTCGTACAGACACAGAGCAGGAACGGAATCTTGTCAAATTAGAAAATCACCAAAATACTCCCAAGATAAAGTATTAACGAGGCATCATCAATCAGAAAAGCGCTCACTACTAACAGTGGAGTTTCTCCTGTTCAAAAAGCAACACAGCACCTCCACAGACAATCTAGTACAAATATCATATTTGAAATCGATCCAATATTCGAGCGAATCAATCGTTACAAAACATGCAGTTGCAGGGACTCTTACCTGTTCCTTCACTTCCAACAATCTTTCGGTGGTTTTATGAGGTTTCTCAAGAAACTCCAGCAATTTTGTGACAAGATCCTCCTGCATTTAAAATGTTCGTGACCAAGATTAGACATCAGGAAACTGACTTACAAAAATAGTGAGTACATAACACAACTAAAATCTGCCACAGAAGATGACATGAAACGTGCCCAAATTATGTCCACACATGAAACCTCCGAACTTTCTTGTTTGAAACTATCTAAATATGCATCTGGAACCAATTATTGGACAGAGTTCATATGTCAGAATTTCGTTGTGTACGTAACCTTGATCACCAAAACGACAATGAAAAGCCTCTGAGAATCGAGAAGCATGCAACTCTACATTCGAAAAAAATATTTGATACCTTCTTGAGAGTTCTAGATACATGGACATCCAACAAATCCAAAAACTGCAGCAAACTCTCCTTAGTATATCGCTCCAGCTTCTCTTGAATTTTTGCTCTCTCTTTTTCCTGCTCCATACATGTAATGATGCATTAACAAGGGGGCCCAAAGCTAGAGAGTTTGCAAAGACACTACAGTATTTGGAGCTGGTAATGAAAGCACTACATTATATTGAGTACACTAAAGTGTTGGTTCTTCGAGGAAAGAGTCCCTGACTACAAGAATACCTCATTCTCAACCCAGACGTATCCAGAAAACTGCAGAATATTCTGCTTCAAAACCATAGCCTGCAAAAACACGCCTGGCTTCAGTAAGATGTTGGAAAGCTTGCTGTACAGGCTAGAACAATAATGAGAATTGAATAGACGATCGTTTGAAATAGGCACATAAGAATTCCCAAAAGACCTCGCAGAGTAGGTAGTTGTACTACGTGTAAATAAAAGAAGCTGAAGGAAGATTAAGACTTAATTCTCAACTTGTCAGGACTTCAGGAATACAATGTACGAACAGATCATAACCAAACCGGTGACAGATTCAACAAACTGAAACACCCAACAGTAACAAAAAAAAGCAAAGCAACGTACTATCCTTAACTCCTAGGGAACTTCAAATATAGACACATAAGAGATAAATCAAGCTAAAGATAAAGAAAAAACATTCCAATGCCTCTTCTCACAAATTTATTACTTTAAACTCCGCACCTTTCCTCGCTTGCTGAACAGAACGGAGTGCAGTTGACTCAATGTCTCGTCGTGCCTGGATCTCTTGCTGAGCTTGTAGACAACTACAAAGCAACAGAAATAAGTTTTTAAGTTTGAGTTTCTAATCATAGCATAATTCAAGTAAAAACAACCGATCTTGTATCTAAGACATTTTTGAAATTACAGGCTAGGAGGATATCTACCAAAAGCTGGTGATAGCAGTGGTCAATATGCCCGCAAAGATGTGACATAGAATTTAAAAGCTATAACTCTGTTTATACGTCAACAGCAAACTACTACTCACGTACATTTCATATAACATCTTCAGAACCAGTCTGAACTGGAGGTAAAAAATAATAAAATCTAATAAACGCAACCCAATAACACTCGAAAGTGTAAGACTGAAGTCGTTGAAAACAAACAAAATCTCCAACTTACAATTTGGTATATCCTTCAATGGCGTTCCACCACCCTGCAAATTTGCACGGTGACAAAAATATAGCAGTGAGGATCATCACAAGTTAAAGCCTTGAAAGTAAGAACCGCAAGAATAAAAAAATGCGCCCCTACATTCACAACCCCAAAAGCTGGGAGACACAAAGCACAGGGGCACTCACGAACTAGAGAAGATATTCAATAATAGAAAAACCAAGGATACCAGGAACACAGCACACCAACTTCTCTCCTACTAGCATCACAGAAAGAATTTCGCCAGTATTTGCATCATCACCAGTACAACAACCTACATAAGACAGGATTAATAACAGGTTTCCTACTCATCTGAACAGCACCTTCAGAACTTGGAGATAGAAGAGAGAGAGACCATAACACCACCCAAAAATTTCACCAAACGAATTAAGGGACTTCCAACCATGCTCCAACCAAACAAGTGCAAGACATACAAAATCTGATTCTCTGATGGATCAGCCATTTAGACCAGGAAAATACAGACGAATTCGGTAGAACATACTTACAAGCCTGGGCTTAAAACGGAAAACGCCGAGTTCAGAGAGCTGGAGAGCAATGAGGGAGAGGTAACAGTTCAACGTCGTCACTAACAATGTACCTCTTTTATCTGCAATTCTTTGGATTTGTCTTTCTCGGTGGATGCGGTAAACCGGTCAATAGACTTGCGTTCTCGCGAGGGCCTATCAGCTACAAAAGCAGCAGCCACTTCCTTCTTTTCGGCCCTGGGCCGGGCACGCTTCACTGCCTTGGGCTCTTCCTCTACATCACCGTCTGCGGCCTTCTTCTTCGGTCTTCCAGGTCGTTTTTTCTCCTGTTGTTCTTCAACTCGTTCTTCTACTTGTTCAACTTCTACTTCTGCTTCTTCACCATCGACCTCTCCCTCTCCCTCCAAGTCATTGGCAGCGTCCTGCTTTGCGGCCTCCACTTTCTCACTCTCCTCAATAACTTCCCCCGCCTCCTCCTTACTATCACTCCCTCTCTTCCGCTCGGCGGCCTTCGCGACGACTTCCTCGTCTACTCCACCGGTATCCTCCTCGTCGTCAATGTGCTCGTTCCCCGGGGGGTCTGGGTCCACCACCGCCGTGGTCGGGGCAGGCTCGTGCATTTCGACGTCGGACATTATTATCACAAAACCAAAACAAATTCTCCAAAACCCTCAGCGCTTGAACCTCTGGACTCGAGTTACACGCCGTTGCAACGTCTGCGGAGACTCCCCATGCCCGACTCTACGTCGCTCCAAAATTAATCAATAAACTCGCACTACTGCAACAACAACAACCTCGTCAGGCCCCAACCTTGCCAACAGTCCACGCACTTAGGGTTTTCCAATCACCTCATATGAAACAGCAACCTGTACCGAGCTTCATCACTACACCTTCTCACATTTTTGGACAGCAAAACCCTTCCAGAAACGGTACACTCCACTACACAGTGGAAAAACAACAAGCAGTCAATGTGATTCCGACCGAGGCACCAAACACGAAACTCCAATCGCAAGCTTCCTACAGAACACCGGGTGCATGCCGAAGTCACGTCGCACAGGGGCAAGAGCCAAAAATAATTACAATAAAAAACATAAAATACGAACTCATGGAGGTCCAAAAAATTAGCCAAAGAGCTACAAAGAGTGTACATTGGTGACACAGTCGTAGCCCTACCGCGGTCGCAATGTTGATGAGGCCACTAACGCTGAACATCCAAATTCCAAATGCACGAATGAAGAAAACCTAGAAGGACTGAAGCATCCGTTTGCGCGCCACTGGAATGGAATGGAAATGAAGAAGACGAAGGGGTTAAGGGATGCAAACTGGACCTCGAGATGCTGCGATTGATACCGTCGCCGGTGAGGGAGAGCCGCAGATCAAAAAATTTGCAGCACCCGAACGAAGAAATTGAAATGCGCGCGACAACGGACGCGCTGTCTACAGCTCCTCTAGCTGACACTCCTCTGAAGTTCCGGCCTTGCCAGCCTCGTTACAAGGGACGGGCAGCGGCAGCGGGCAGCAGGACGGGGAGTTTCGGGGAGAGGGGCCGGGCAGGGGCAGGGGCAGGGTGGGGGAAAATGATATGCGTCAAAGCTCCGAAACAGTACGGTACCCCTATTCCGAAACTCTAATAATGAAATATTAATAATGAAATATAGTGTTACCAGTTACCACATTATTTGCCAATTTAGCACACTACACTGATAATGAAATTTAGTGTTATGGTGTGTACACTGTTATTCTGTAGTATGAAAAAGTAACAAGCCGCCGAAGTTCACACTAACCAAAAAATGTTAGGGTTTTGAACTTCGAATTGCTCCCAATCATTCAAAACAACTTGGCTTGTCATGAAAATTTTACCACATTAATTAGATGTCTAGAGGAACAAAATCCAACAAATTTTATTGAAAACAACCATTGGATGAAGGAGATACAAGCCCCCGAAGTTGCAGCCATGACAATGCAATGTGCTGAAATCAAATTGAACTTGTGAATTTTGAACGGCTGTCACAAACTCAATTCATCTTGAATTGGTCTGAAAATTTTATCACATAAACTAGACTAGTATGCGCAACTTTCCCAACAAGTTTTTTTGAATTTGGACATTGGATGCAAAAGTTACATCACTTTGAATTGGACTTCCAAACTATGAGAGGCTACTTTTGAGCCCCTTGGGCATTGAGGGGTTAAAGCATCTACAATGCTTATGATATTTATGATAGTATTAGCACTTATTTCTAATTAAATTTGCACTCTAGTGCAATCGTACATTGGGGCCTGCAATTCCCTACCCTCAATATGCAACCACCTAGGACTGGCTAATTTCTAATATAGAAGGGCCTACAAGTTGGCCTGTTGTAGGAGTAGTCATTATTGTCAATGCTTTTCAAGCATTGGTATTTGTGCTTATAAATTCAACCTTCCTTTATTTCTATGAAAAGTCATTTTTTTAACCCCTAAAGGATCAAACTACGTTTTTTAACAACATAGCGATTTTGGGCAGCTCACTACGGATGGGTTTTTTCTTTTATTTCTTTGAAATTTTCACGCAACATGTGCCCAAGGAATAGCTTTAAGGCCCAACAATTTTTGTAACTTTTGACTACATGGTTAAAAAGTTATTGCATGATATGTGATTTTCTTTGAACTTTGGGCAGCCCGGGCAGCTCAAAAAATTCTTTAAAATTACTTTTTTTTAAATAAAATTTGAATTGGTTTATTAGATTTTTATCTAAGTGGGAAGCTTTGGATCATCCCATTTTGATCGATGAATCAAAAGTTATGAGGAGTTTTAGTTTGGGGTAGTTTGCCACTAGTTTGAAATCTTTTATTTAATTTAGTTTTTAATATTTTTAGAAAAAAACAGCAACATTAGTTGTAGATTGTTTATTAAAACATTTTTACCATTGGGATTGGAATTTTTCAATTCCATAAATAAATTGTTTACAATTTAGTATTTTGGCTCATTTTCTACTTCTTTCTACTTATTATTTTTTTTGTACATGTTGTACAGTTCTAAATGATTTGAAAATTTTCAAGCATGTAGCCAACTTGAATTGAAGAATGAATCCAAAGAGTTACAACCATTTGGACTTTGTTTCATACAAATATTGCCTTCTGAAGTGCAGCTGCCCGGATTTTCGCAGTGGTAAAAAAAGGATTTTTGTAACTTCAAACATTAATATCTTGCAATCTACATGGCGGAAATTTATGAAATTTTTTTCACATATTTTCAAATCAATTTACTAAAAGATCCTACGGTTAAATTTGTCCTAAATTGTTTTTTTTCTAAAATTTGGTGGTTGTCTTAAAAATGACAGTTTAAGAGTGTTTTTGATGAAAACATAGTCAAAAACCTGTAGGGGTTAATAAAGATTATTATTTATTTTTTTATAATACAAAAAATTCTGTTTGATGTTTGGATTGCCGACTTTGCATTGGGTCAATTTGTTCAAAAGAAAAATTGGTATTATACAGGCCTTGTAGAATGGCCCACCATTTGCCGTTACATGGCTTGTATGCCGAGTATACATTGCAAATGCATTATCTTGTCACTCACTCTAATTCTCATTTAGTTCACAATTAGTGTCCATGTTTGATACAAATTTAGTGCAAGGTGACCTATCTTGGTCTTAATTTAAATTTTTGTGGGCAAACTAATTGACAATTAGTATTCACATTGACTACAAAGTAAAAAATTTATAGCACTTTTAAATCAATTAGTGTGATTAATACCAAATATTATTATTAGTGTAGTATTATAATAAGATAAGTGCATCAAATCTGTAAAAACTTTTTAAAACTGCCCTCTTGAAGATTCTTGCTTCAAATAGGCTTCTACTATTCATTTAGAAACATTTATTTTCAATACTTTGAAAATTTGTCTAATGTTCAATAAATGCATGAAAAAGTCTTTAAAAAAATCTTTGAATTCCTACAAGAACCAAACAAAAATTAGAAAATTTAATAATATAGTAACCATTCTCAATTGATGAATCAAATACATTTAGGTGTTGTTACCTTAGTGTTTGTAGTATTAGTTTTCCAAAGGTGTCCTATTTATAAAATAATTAACTCTAAAAGGACACATTTCTATAACTAAAGTACATTGATTTTGCTCTATAAGTGAGGAGAAGAAATTAGTGTCACCTATATAAAAGATTTTGTAAAAAAATAACAAATTCCAACATGAATTATTTTCAAGGAGCATGACTTTCATAAATTAGTGCAACACATAATGATAGGACAAATTGGTGTAATCATCCCAAAAATATCACATTCAAAGATGAATAGGTGCACTTTTCTTTTCTAATGTTCCTTGAAAGTTATTCATTGGACGTTTTTAGTATTTAGTATTTTTATTGGATTAAATAATTGTCAATTAGAGTATTATGGTATTGTACCAATTTATTAATAAATAATAATTTGCAAGTAACCAACATTTTTTTAGAGGCAAAAAATTGCCAAAATTCACCTATTGTTCACACACTTCAATTTTACTACATGAATTAAAGGGCTATAAATTGTATTTTTTTTCCTAATTGCATTATCCACTAATTGTATTGGGCCATTTGGCCTCATACCAAAAACTCATATTGTCAATGAGTTTTATAAGCACTAGGCTATGATCACCTATACTACTCTCATTGTTGCCTATATTACAAATTCACAATCCACCTTGATTTATAGTTTGGATGGATATTGAACTTTGAAACCCCAATTTATTGTGCCGCCTATTCAAAAGATAATCAATTCATGATGGGATGGAATATGGATCAAGACCAAGCTTGATTTTGTATCTATTTCAATTGATCTGTGTAATTTAGGGTTGCATTCAATGTATTATCTTGTTGCCTCTATCAACATTTTTTTTTTGAGATGTGGCCAAACTTCAATAATTCAAAAAATATAAAAGCCAAAATTTTAACTTGGAAATTTGTAATTCTCACCAACATCAATCTACTACAAATATGAATAAGTTGCCTTCATCAATACAGGCATCAATATCTTTGTATAGCCATAATTCACTAATGTTCATCCTGCTTAGCAAAATTATTGTCTCCAAGGGTGGATAGAAGTAGCCAACTCATTGAAAGTTCATCCCAAATTATCACCGCTGCTTAGAAAAAGCTAAATCACTAAAAAAAACACGCTGCAAGTAACACTAATTTTGCACCCCAGTAATAGTACAAACCAGTACCGGTCCACGGTACTTATCCGGAGGGCCTGTTTCCATGCACCACTGCACCACTGAATCCACTTTTAGCGGCGGGCAGAAGCGGAGCAACAATTTGCCCTGGGGATTCGAATCGGGTATTGAATTGCCCGGAGCAGCGAGCCTGAAGGGGGGAAACAATTTTCATTCGGGCACCTAATCGGGCACCGAAATTATCGACTCGGGCATGGGGTAGAACAGAAAAAAACCCACTTGGGGTCCCGAATCGGGCAGCGGAATTCGGGCAGCGCGCTTGGCCTAGAACCCAGAAGCATCGTCTCCGCGCTTCCGATTGCAAGTTTCTCTTCGCCGCCTGCTTTGCAATTTCGCTTTCCATTTGGCGACGGCCGCCAATTTTCTGGTGTCTTCAGCGACGGAATTTCATTCTCGGAATTCAATTCGAGCTGTTGTTGCGCATTTTTTCGGGTGTTTGGCGGTGTTTTGAGGAGGAACATTTGTTGGGTTTTGTTGGAAGGAGGAGGCAGAGGTTGGTTTTGCAGCATGACGAAGGCGCAGGTGAAAACGAAGTACGATGCGGCGTCGAATGCGGCCACCGCGACCTTGTCGCTCCCCGTGGGCGACATGAAGCTCAAGGCCACTTGCTCGGACAGCACGTTCGTGCCCGGGGAAGCGGCCACTTGGCGCGGCGTTTCGTTTGGGGTGGAGAAGCCGGGCACTTTCATGATCGACTACGACATGCAATCAGAGGTGCCCTGATCACCTGCTTTCATTCTCACTTTCGTTTTTGTCAATGCAGGTGACAATGGCGTGGATAGCTAATGGTACGCAATTGGGGTTATGGCTATGAATTTTCGACTCATTTGTAGGCGCGATTGGAAACAGCGGTCTGTGATTGATTGAGGGTTTTCGATTCCTTTCTTGTTTTTTTTATTGTTAAAGTTGCGCATATGTGACAATTTCGCAACGTGCAATAGGTGCTCACAGAATCGGATGTTCATTGCGCTGTGTCGGATATTAAATTTTACATTATGATCGATTGTACATATTCTTATCAGTGAGCAACCGGCAAGTTCGACCGTGAAGTCTCATGATGTTCATTTTTGTGTTTTCCGAATAAACGCGGTCTTAATAGTCAAGCTTAATCAAATTCGTGAGCGCAATCAGTAATCCGAAACTGTTTATTTTCTGATCGGTGAAATACCTTCACAGGTGCAGTTGCTACCTGCAATATTGGGATAAAACTAAACATGTTGAAGATCACTGCGTGTATGTGTGTGTGTGTGTGTTCTAGAAGCAGGCACAGGGCTGAATCTCATATCTCCATTCTCCTCTAAGTATTTGCTGTCTAATTTGTAGTAAGGTAGGAGGTTATAAAACCAGCAGGGTTTTTTGATTTACCCAGGTCCCAGGGAGATCATCCTAGGGTTTAAATGCATGGCCATTGTCACTTTCTTTCTTTCAACAGAAGGTAAGATATACAATGGGCATTCGTTTATGCCCTGGGATGTTCACCATTGTCATATTTGTTCATTTTAGAATCCCTGTTTGGTTCCACAAACTCCTACCTTATAGAGGACCAATCAACAGGAGCAACAGAAGAAACCGAGGGTTTCTTCCCTCTAGACCCGTCTTGAAGGTGCTCTTCAAAGACTCTCCGAAATCAGAATCCCTAGAGAGTAAAGCGATTAGGGATTCTGGTGAGGCCGGAATTATCCTTACAAATAACGCTTGGATACCTTAGGTTTGAGTTCTTTGGACTGAGTTTATGCTTACTAGTTTTGTGTATTCGTTTATTGTTTGTCAACATCCTGCGTTTTTGAGCTGTAACCTCTCAGATGTAATTCAAAAATGTTGGAAAAATGTCCTAATTGACTCTGAGCAAGAGAATGAGAACGTTCTCAAACGTTGCTCTTCATAACTTTTGCTTGAATGGGCTCTAGGCCTTGCAGGCTGTCTGGCCTTTGATCTAGTAAAAAGTTACGTGGCAATGTGATCCCCTGTGGGTTGATATCATCGACCTTTGGTTTATATAATTGTTCTGGGACTTTGATAGAACTTTGTTGCCTATGCGATGCTAGATCTACATGGCGAATCCTCTCTATTACTGTCCCGAATCAGTCATAGGGTTGGCGCGCATGTTTCTATTCTACTCTTAAGTTAGCTATTTGCAGTGTTTTGTGTTTCCTGGGAAGTTTATAGTGGGACTTTGAAGTTCATTTTTATCTCCAGAATGAATTAAACTGTTTTCATTTCTAAAGTTACAGGGACAGACCCTCTTGTCGCGTAGGTGCTTGTTTTACCTGGGATTTTTTAGTGGCACTTTGAGGAGCAGACTCCCAGGTGTCAGTTTATAGTTCAATGTTATCTCCACAATTAATTAAAATGTTTTCATTTGTAAATATGCAGCTTGTAGCGTAGCTAGCTGCTTGCTTTTCTTGGGAATTTATCGTGGGACTTCTTTTGAAGTGCAGGCTCCCAGGTTTCAGTTTATGGTAGGGGCAAGTGTTGCGAAGAAGCCCTTGAGGCTGACCTACATCCATGCTCAGAAGCGCAACGCCACCATTGTGGAAGTGAACTTGGCAGTGGATCCACGGAACAAGGTGGTCGGGAAGTACAGCTTCAACACACAGAGAGGCTCATTGAAGTACACGTACCTACATGGCAGTGGGGCGACCTTGGAGCCTTCGTATGACTTCCACACGGAGTCATGGCACTTTGCTGCTTCGCGTAAGGTTGGCATACACGACAGCGCTCGTGTTTGTTATGATGCTCATGCCAGCACTCTTGGTATGGAGTGGACACGAGACTCCAAGGAGTTTGGCCAATTTAAGGTATCTCTCTTTCCTCTGCATAGTAGTTTGTATCTTGGGGATCTGATTCGGAACATCACCACTGGTTTAGTTGTACATTAACCCTTCTCGAAGGCGATCGTTTGGGCGTCATTTTTTGGTCTTTTAGCAGTTTTGAGTTGGTGATATGAGGACTGATTTTGGTTCCATCATATTTATTTCTTGACCAACACATGCATTGTCCGTCACTGAATGTGGTGATGTAAACTTTGACCCCATCTGAATTCTAGCATGTTCACAATGTGACCAAGTGAATTGGTCATTTTCAAACTGCGGTCCTTTGGGGTTTACATATTGGTTTACATATTGGTAATTGACATGGTCTTGAAACGATGCAAAAGGAAGGAAGAAGGCTCTTTGGACATAATTTATTTTCACATGACCTGCCTTTTAGCGTCGAAGTATTCCATTTATTGCTTTGTTGAATGTTGCAGGTTACAGCTACAGTTCCGACTGATACCTCGAAGACACCAAAGCTCGTAGCTGAGAAGACATGGAGTGTCGATTTCTGAGATTGAGAGCTGCTGGTGGTACGAGAGTTTGCTTTCAACGCGTGAGTGGCAGAAATTGCTGTCAGTGCGTAGCCATCTTTGTTTTCTGTTTTTTTAAATTCCATTCATTGTCCCTGTCTGTGAGTTGGCTGTCTTCCTTATTCATTGAGCTACTGTAGTTTTCCATGGTCTTCACCATCCTTTGACTAGCTACTGTAGTGTACAATAGGCTTTGAATGTGGTGGTGTTGAGGATTTGCAACTCGATAAGGGAACCACAATCGGGCATTGATACTTTTTTTCATAAGCAAATAGTTCATATCTGGTAATTTCAGAGATCATTACTTAATGTTGCACAACATTCTTTAGCTATAGCCATCATACTTTGAATGGAAACCAGCCTGAATGAATGAGTTGATATATTTGTGATAAAGAGATCACCAGAAAGAATCGGAATTGGCCCAACTTTCAGGCTATTGAATGTTATGTCAGGAGGTTTCTTATGTTCCGATTCTTTTGCTGGGTGCTTTCTGCTCAAGTTGGGCTATCTTTTATACTAAATGCAAATTGTGTTACAATTTCATATGTCATGCTCTCATTTGCACAATTTCATTCATTCATTCTTGCTAAACCCTAATGACATCCAATGAAACTTGGTAACTCAATGAAACCTCTTTGGTGTTGTTGCATTGCAACAATAACAGCACAATTCAAGGCCAGGGCGAACTGACCACTCTATTGCCCCGTTTTACCCCCGAAAACACTGTGGGATTTTTTATTTGCAATCAGATGATAAAATTTGTAAATTCTGAATTCAGATTTGGAATCAGCGGCCCCAAATTAGCTAGGGGAGGTGTAGAAATACAAAAAATCACGGCAAAAAATAGGGGGCTTTTTTTCTTCAATTACCCCTGGCTGGGGCAATAGAGGGGTCAGTTTGCCCTGGCCACAATTCAACAACCAATTCAATTGTGATGGGAGCAAAATTTTGCATCACCACCCAATGACAGCACATTGTATGGTCAAGGGTTGCAAATAGTTTTTAATTAGATTTCAATTTCATTGTCTTTAAAGTGCAATATAATTTGTAGGAAGAAATATTTTTGCATTTTGTTTTCGGAAGGTGAATTTTAACATGACATTTAATAATTATAAGGATTTAAATTTTGTTTATGTGGTGATTATCAAGTTTTCTCTATATAAGTCTTGCACTCTAAATCTTATTACTCCATTTGTAATCATCTTATTTGTGAGTGAATTTTGTTTTATAGAGATTAAATATTTTGAAAAAAGGATGAAGAAAATTCACAAAATAAGATTTAAGAAGTTGATTGTTTTTAGAATAGAAGTAAGTTATAGTCTAAAGAAAATCTCTTATCATTTCATGTTTTGAAATGTTGTTATAGATTTTTAACTTCAAACTTCAATAAAAATGTTCATTTTTAGAAAATTAAAAAAAAATCTTTGAGCAGAAGATAGAACTTTAAGAGAACTTTGAAAACTTCATTTTTGTTAGTTTTCTTAGAAGATAAAAAAAGCAATTGTAATATCAAAATCAAATTTTAAAGAAAGAAACTCAAATATTCATTTCGAATGTCAAAATCAAATTTTAAGGAAGAAAAATTCAAAGTGCTAAAATACAATTTAAAGATATATTGTCTTTTGATAAAGTTGCACACAAAAAATTCAATGAAAATCAATCATTTTTTAATATAGGAAAATATTGTTTAACAATTCAATAGACATTTTTTTGTTTTGGGCATGTACTAATTTGGTTGTGCATGTTACATGATTTGCAAGTGGTCAATTTACAACATCTAGAGGGAAGATGAATTAAAAGATGCATATATTTTGAGTGGATCATTTATTTTTTTAATTTAATTTACATACAATTTATTTTTCGTTACTGACTCTATTTTGTATCTAAGAATGATCAAAGAATGCACCTCATCATTTAGAAAATCTCATAATTTTGGGCTGACTACCTCGGTGATAGGCCTCGTTCTTCCGAGGTGAAGGGGTCAGCGAGATTCCTCAAGAGTGGAAGAATGTTGCATGCGCTTGAACGAATTGCAACTCTAATTCTATCCCCGGAAATCTTTGAAGTTTGCGATCAATCGTGAGCTCCACTTGCTGCAACAATAACATCAACAGCAATTTTTTCAATCAAGTGGAGTTTAATTTAAGCGGATTAGGGTTTTCGTTTCCTGCTTTGCTCTGCCTCCGGAGCTTTTGGGATCGCGCTTTGCAGATCTGCCGCACAGTTGTCCTCTTTGCGGTGCTCGAAGGCTTTGCACATCATTTTATCTTAAAAGATTTGGAGCCTATTTCCAGTGCGGGAGGAGGAAACGTGATGAGACGAAGACGACGACGAGAGTAAGAGATTCACACGAGGACGCAATGGACCGCGGTGGCGATGGCGAAGCGGTGCAGGTGTTGGATGGAGTGGACGGAGGCGGGAAGACGGAGCTGGAAGACGAAGCGTGGCAGCCGACGGCGGAGTTCGTGCACGAGCCGCCCGTGTTGGAAGTGACGCAGCCGAACGGCAGCTTCTGTCAAATCGACGCCCGCTTCTCTGTAGCATTGGATCCCGAAGGCGTATACAACATCATCACGGATCCAAACAATCGCCGTGTGTTCAAAAATATCAAGGTGAGGTGTTTGGTCACAATTTTCACTTAAATTTGGAATTGGTCTGGTCTAACTATTTTTCGATTGGCTTAAACTATGTTTTCTTGGATTCTGTTCTTAAAGATTCTGTTCTTCAGCTGTAAGTTTCACGTACAGAGATTGACAAACGTTATAGAAACGTTCAAATTGTTGCGGAATTTCGCACAGGAGAATTTTACATTCTGTTTTTCCGTAGCGAAGATTTGGATTAATTGCAAGATTAGAGTGCTATGGTGAGAATTTGTATATTCTGTTTTCCGTAGTGAGGATTTGAGGATGAATTGCAAGATTAGACTGCCTTGGTGAGGAGATGGTGATCGGGTATGTTGTGTGGTTGTGGCAGGAGGTCGTTTTTCGGAAAGTGTTGGAGGATGATGGCAACCGGCAGCTGGTGGAGGTGGAGCAGCTCGGTCGGTGGCGCTTTCTCATGCTTTCGGGAACATTCTCGTCACGAGTGATTGTGGAGCAGAACCACAAAGAGAAATCGGTGCGTACCTGTGCGATCATCTCATGAACCTCAATTGCTGTGTGAATGTCATTCTTGCTTCCTTCCTGATCTGGATCGGGAAGGTATATTTTAACGTTCTTGATAAATTTCTTGAGTGATAAACTTACAGCTCTTTATTGTGACCTTCTCTTCTAGAATCTCCTGCACACTTGCTACATTTCCGTTGACTATAGCACACTCGTTATTCATTCAAACTATGTCGTGAAGATAAAAGTTGCACGTCACGTTGAGTTTAGTGCCATATTACCTCTTCAGAACAGTGCCTACTATGAGTCATTTAGAGCAAGTCATTTTAAACTGAAGGATTGACATACTCTCGTGAAGACAATGGTTCGTTGGCTCTCTTGTACAATTTGAGCTCAATTTTGCAACGCAAGTTTTCATGGATTCTTTTTCATGTGCCTGGAACTCCTTTTCATGCCAATTCAAAATAGTGCCCGGGAAACTTATGAGAAAAATTTGTTGCTTTCCTACGTTATCCGTAGCCAACCAGTCACTCATTGACTTAATCGATTATCCCATCGATTTCTACCTGTAAATAGAGTATTTTTGTCAAAGGTGAAAGTTGTTTTTTTAGAGCCTGAATTTCGAATCAATGATTTGGGCATTTCATTTGGATGCTCATTTAGTAGTAGTCAGATCTTCCTGAACATAGAGTCAGAGAGGTCAGAACAAGTTGTCAAGGTTACCTGTTCATGCCAATTCAGAGAGTGCTCAAGAAGATTTTTCTTAAATGCTGTGCGTTTTTTACTAAAATTTTTCCCTTGAGACATATTTTTCGTGGTGTTCATTTGCAGTTGCTGTTTGATCTTTCGCAACAAGGGATGATGAAGAAATTTTCAGGCTCCTGGAAAATAGAGCCCATGCTGACCAGCGAGATGTCAATTGGGTCGCTGGAGAACAACGCACCGGTTGGATCATGGGTCAATTTTCAACAAGTTCTGGAGCCGGCCATTATTCCTCCCTGGCCGCTCAATGGCTACGTCCGTGGCGTCACGGAACGGATAATTCGGGAAATGCTTGCCGATCTGCAGTGTGAATGCTTGCGCTTGGCGCAAGCAAACACTTCTTAGCTTAGATAAAAACTTTATACGACCGACGCCCGGTGTAAAATGCCATAGATTGTCCCATAGGTAACTCGATTGGGTCTTCTTTGCAGGAAAATAATGATGCAATTCCTTCGCTATGTTTCCAAATTTTCATATTGAATCGTGTAGAACAGCAACATCCCTGAGGACCTTGCTACAGTGACTGTAAGAGACGTGCTGAATAGTTTCAGTTGACACATGAATGACCTATTTATGAGTTGTTCTGCGTCCTTTTTATGAGATAGTTTGATGAATATCAGAGACCCTGCCTAATTCCGGGGGGCTTCGAACTTCATTTACCTGGTGTGTGTGGTGTTAACCCCTTCGCTCCTGAATCCTTTCTTGAATTTTTGAATAATTTTGCTTATATCTTTATAAATGTATGTATTATTTCCCTGATTTTCATCAAATTCATTATATAGAAAGTTTGATTTTAAAAGTAAAGCATTGGCTTGGATGAATGAGATGTTATGTGGTCAAGAAAAGCCCCTACAACCTCTCTATTCATTGTTCAGATTTTGAATGTCAAAGTGTCATGGGGTTAAAGGAAGGGGATACCATTTATATTACTTAAGCATTTTAACATATGGATTGATTTTTGGGATATTAGTATTAAGATGTTGATTGATCTTTGGATGTGTTGAGAATAGGAAACAAAACAAAACTACAAAAGGTCATAAAACCAAAGTAAGCAAGCAAAAAGAAGTAAATATATTCCAAGTATGTTTGAAACTATAGACCAAAGAGAGATAATATATAAATAGTTTTCCTTCTCTACTAGTGGTCCTAGGAATCCTAATCTAATCCCTAGTTGTCTTTATGACTAGAGTGAACTAGAATAAAGAGTGTATCTTAACACTCTTCCTTGCTCAACATAACATTTTCGTAATCTTGTAAGATATACGGTTGTTGTTTCATTAAAACCTTCTCCAGGAAAATCTTCATTATGATCAAGGACAAAACCACAAATGAAAGAAAATAGTAAAACACCTTTATCAATCCATTCTCGTGATAAAACTCAATAGAAAAAATTCATAGAAGGATAATAAAGGTTCCTACAATTGTCATAATAGAATCTATTGAATATCTTGTTCTAAAATATTGAATCACCGCATTCTAGTGCCATGAATAAATTGACAATGACTACATAATAAAAGGGCCTTTATGAAGAGATCCACAAGGTTATCTATTGATGTAACTTTCTTGATTTCAAGTGCTTGCTCTGTAATTAAGTCATGGGTATAATTGAAATATTTGGGATCAACATGTTTAGTTTGATCACCCTTGACAAAACCCACTTGCATTTGTGCCACACAAACACTATTGTCTTCATATAAAATAGTTAAAGAATCATCATACGATAATCTACAGTTTGTACAAATAAATTTATGAATTGATCTCAACCAAATGCATTCTCGAGATGCTTTATGTAAAGCAATAATTTCTACATGATGTTATTATTGTTTGCTTTATTGATTTTCAAGATATTTTGCAGCTCCATGTTATAAGAAAACATTGTCTATTTGAAACTTGATTGTTGTAGGGTCAAATTTGTAGCCAACATCAACATATCCAACCAATATAAGATCTATTGATTGAAAATAATGTAATCCCGAATCTACAGTTCCCTTTGAATAACAAAGAACATGTTTAATGACATTCCAATGTTGTAGTATGGGACAAGCACTATGCCTTGCAAAGACACTAATTGCAAATGCAATATTAGACCATGTAGATGTAGACAAATATAAAAGTGCTTCGACAGCAACAAGGTATGGATATTGTTCATCCAATGATTCATTTTCTTCCTCACAAGGGCGATAAGGATCATCACCTTTATTATTACAATCAACCATAGGTGTAGATAGTGAATAGAAATTTGTCATACTGAATCTTTTTAAGATTCAATTGATATAAGCCATTTGTAAAAGAAAAATGCTACCATCTTTCAAGTGAATAATTTGTAGGCCAATGTAAAAGGTAGTTTTTCTAAGCAATTTCATCTCAAACTCACAAACAAGGAATTGAGTGGCTGCAGTATATGTAGATTTAGCGCCCACAAGATTTAAGTCATCAACATATAATGCAATGATCACAAATCCATATTTATCTCATTTAATAAAGAGACATGGAAGCAATGGATCATTTATAAAGTGATGCTTGATGAGATAGTCTCGTAGTTGTTAATATCACATGTGTCCATATTGCTTTAGACTATATAATGCTTGTTGTAATTTAACACCACAATGTTTGTTCGGAATGAAAACAACTTGACTAGTAGTCTCAAGACCAGGTGGGATTTTCATATAAATATTAACATGAAAAAGTACATATAGATAAACAGTGACTACATCTATAAGATGCATCTCAAGGATGGTGTGCTCTGCCATTCCAATAAGATATCGGAAAGTAATAGAATCCATAACTATTGAATATGTAGAATCATAAACAGTACCAAACTTTTGTATAAAACCTTGAGCAACCAAATGAACTTTGTGACAGATAATCTGAATTGTTTCATTGTGTTTGCGTAAAAATACCAGCTTGTATCCAAGAGGTTGAAAAAAAAAGATTATTCAGAATCGGTCTAAAAACTTATCTCTTACGCAAAGAAGCATACTTCTCTTTGATAGCAACTCTCCACTTTAACCAATCAAAGTGACACATTGCTTGTTCAATAGTATTTGATTTGAGATCATTTTTCTCATAAAAAAGATTTTTTACAATCATACAAATAAATAATTTATCAATTTCAATTGTTGCTTTGTCCCACATATCACCTACACTGTAATACATCATAGATATCTCTGTATTCAACTTAGACTTTTCTTGTTCATGAACACAAATTTCTCCCTTAGGAGTTGCAATGATATTAGGCATGGATGAAAACTTGATATAATTGATCCAAAATAAGTAGCAGTGGTTACTATAGGTATAGAAAGAATAATATTATTAGACATTGTCTTGTATTTGCATAGTTGTTTATCTAGTCCACGAGTCTATTTGTCTATTGGTTGAAAAGTTGTAGTTGAAAGAGTTGTTAGGATTAAAACTTGAGCAAGGACATTTTGAGCATCATTCAATGGAGTTTTAGTAATTTTTGGTGCATCGCTAAAGCCATTAGGTGTTTGATATGCAATCTTTTATAAATGTAGAATTTTAGCAACTTCCATTTCAGTCAAAGATGTTCAAGGATTAGGATTCAATGTAAATGTCTCAAGTGCCTTGAATATAATATCTTTAGAATGCTCTTCAATAGATGCTCATCTTTTTAAAGATAGAAATATGTCTTCTTCAAATTGATAAATTAACAAAATGAGCACGAAGCAACGTACAAGTGGAAAGATTGATATAACAAATTATACTTGAAAATCAAACCCAATATAGCTGCCTTCTTGTCGATGAGCTCCAATAGTATGGCATAGAGGTTCCGGGATTGGAACCTATACACAGCAACCAAACACTTACAAATGAGATACATTGAGAACACGTCTGGAAAAAACACTCTTTTGAAGAAAAAAATTCCAAAGATGAAAGAAGGTGTTGAGTTAAAGTTGCAACATGTAGAATTGCATGTCCCTACATAGATGCAAGCAAATTGCAAAAAGAGGCAATGATCTCGTAATAAGTTGAATCCATTTAATAAAATATTTTGCTAAACCATTTTGAGCATGTTCACATAGAATTGAATATGTCAAATCAATTTCTATTGCAATATAATAATCTACAAAAGATCTTGACCAAAATTCTTGAGCATTATCCATTCATAATATTTTGATTCAATAATTGGAAAAATAAGCCTTAAAACAAATCAACATTGAAAGTAAATTGGCAAAAGCCAAATTTCTCGTTGATAACAATAAGACATGTGATTGTTTGCCTAATGCATCAACCAAAATCAAAAAGTAATTGAATAGTCTAGGCATAAGTTTTATTGGATCACAAATATCAACATGTAGCCTTGAAAGCATTGGTGGTAATTCTTGAGGAAGTTTCCATAAAGATGGTTTGACAATTAATTTGCCTTGTACGCATACTTGACATAATGCCATTGAATTCACATCTGCTAGTTGCAAATTATGTCCAATAACACATGGAATAATTTTTCTAAATGAAATAGAGCCTAGATGGCCTCAATCTTCTATGCCAAAGAGAAACTATATTACTTTGCAAGATAGAACAAAACAAGATACAACAAGTGATCAACTTGGAATCCAATACAAACCTTTGTTTCAACAAAAATTGTTTCTATAACTTTATTATTTTTAACAAAAACCAAAGTCTCTTACCTATCTAGGATTTTGGTTGAGAAATGAAAACCATTGGTGCGTGTATCTCAGTAGCTGATCGGACTACAAGATACACAAGGAGAAAAAATAGCACGCATGTATATTATGGTAGTATCCTCAGGCAAAATCACCTTTAACTCCTAAAGTTCCATGACTATGTTTTCACCAAAAACACTCAAGAACTGTCATTTTTAGTACAAGTACCAAATTTTTGAAAAAAAAGTTTTTTTGACACATGTAACCGTAGGATATTGTAGTATGCTGACTTGAAAACATGTGGTGAAAATTTCAGAAATTTCCACCGCGTGGATTGCAAGATATAAGCATTCAAAATCACTGAAATCATTTTTTTGACCCTACGAAAAACCGGGCAGCTGCACTTCAAAAGCTCACTTTTCTATGAAAAAATGTCTAAAATGGTGGTGCTTCTTTGGATTATTTTTCCTAGACAAGTTGGCTACATACTTAAAAAATTTCACATCATTTGGAATTGTACAACATATAGAAAAAAAATAGTAAGTATAACAAAGTAG
This sequence comes from Antitrichia curtipendula, assembly GCA_951230915.1. Lineage (NCBI taxonomy): Eukaryota > Viridiplantae > Streptophyta > Bryopsida > Hypnales > Leucodontaceae > Antitrichia > Antitrichia curtipendula. Next base: position 2,072,637 of record OX579641.1, read on the forward strand.
AAAATGATTCAAAATACAAAATTGTTAAGAATTTTGATATGGAATTAAAAAAATGTCAATCCCAATGGTTGCAATGTTGTAATAAACAATCTACATCCTATGATTTTATTTTTTTCAAAAAATATTGAAAATTGAGTAAGATAAAAGATTTCAAAGTTTATTTTAGAATAGAGATTCTATAATTGCGTGCAAACTAAAACTCCTCATAACTTTTGACTCATTGGTCAAAATGGAATGATTAAAAGCTTTCCACACATATATAACTCTAGAAAACCAATTTCAAATTTTTGTTTCTGAAAAAAGTGATTTTTTTATCTGCCCGAACTGCCCGGCTGAGAAAAAAAGTAACATATTAGGCCATAACTTTTGACTCGTATTTACAAATGTCATGAAATTTAGTGCATATGAAAGATATTCCTTGCGCACAACTTCTATTAAAATTTCAGCCAGAAATATGAAAATCTCTAGTCATAGGTACCTACCCAAAATTTCTATACTGCCAAAAAAGGCATGCTGGTCCTTTAGGGGTTAATGGTCCCTCCTGGAAACAAAACATATTTGATCCAGCCATAGTCATTAAATTATGGTTTGTCAAGATGATAGAATACTTTTATTAAATTTTTTGTTTATTCCATAGGATTGTATAAGTAGTTGCAGTATCAAGGAGCGCAACAGAAGACTCACCAGTGGAAATATCTTCAACAACATATGTCTCTCGGTCTTCAACTTCTAAGTCAATTTCAAATGGATCCATGGACACATCTATAGTGTGGACTTCTTGAGTTTGAGTTCAAAACTTCTTATTTTTCTGGAATAGCTTTACCAAGTACTCTGATGCTTGACAAACTTTTGCTAAATGGTTCATTCTACTACATTTGTGGCAAAAAAACGTCTCTGATAGATGCTTACTATGGCTGTTAGTAGATGAAGTGTTAGTCCTCATTTGAGCATGTTGGCTATCACAACTATGGCTACCTGAGTGTTTAAAATAATTTTTTTTATATTTGTGTATATTAAGTTTAATATCAAAAACATTGATAACATGGGACTCAAAAAATATTCTTTCAATTGGATGTACCTCCGCATTGCAAAAAATGAGTTTATTTTGCTTTTTAGCTAGAAGTAACAGAGACATGAAATCTGAGTGATTCTCAAATTTTATGTTTATGTACTATTGTGCAAATACAGCAAACACCGGTGGAAACGTTGAGAGAGTTTCTTCAATCATTTCCTCCTTAGTAATGACTTGACCACTCAACCTTAGTTGTGATATGATGCGATATTGCTCATTATTGAAAAAAAAAACACTCGTAAATGAGTCCAATGACTAAGAGCTCTAGTAAGGAAGATGATTTTTTGGTGGTTAAAACAAGAATTGTGCTTGTGACAAAACTCATTTGGATTTTTTAGTTCTAAATTGATGCTACTATGAAAGAACAAGATGGCAACAAATCAAAAGCAATGCTTTATAAAAAGTAGTGGTGAAAAATGATGTATTTACAATTGGAAGCTAGTTAAATGTAAAGAAATGTGATAAATACTCCACAAATATGTGTGCTTTCGTAGTTTTTGTCCATAATAGATAATTGCTCCTATTAGTTGCCAATTGTAGAAATAGATGGGGTTGAAGTCTTGGTGGCTCCAGTGGAGGAGTAGCTACCAAGATTGCCATAGATGTCGACATGCTCATGTTGAAAGAAGAAAATATGAGTTAAGAAGAATGAAAATTAAATCTAAATTTGAAACAAAAATTATAATCTTCAGAAACTCAAAACAAAAGTGCCGATAACCTCCCTCAAAATAAAAATTAATACAAAGCTCAAGATAAAAATGATCAAAGAGTGTGTTGATAACATATTGAAAATAGGAAACAAAACAAAACTACAAAAAGTTGTTTAACCGCTAAACGACCAAATACCGTTTTTTGACAACATAGCAATTTTGGGCAACTTAATACGACTCAAATTTTAATTTTTTTGTCTTTGAAATTTTTCACACAAGATGTGCCTAAGGATTAGCTTTAAGGCCCAACAATTTTCATAATTTTTGACTACATGGTTAAATATTATTGCATGATATGTCATTTTCTTTGGTCAGCGGGCAACTCGGGCAGCTGAAAAAACTTCTTTCAAAATCACTTTTTTTTTAAATAAAAATTTGAAATTGGTTATTCAGCTTTATATATACATGGGAAGCATTGAATGATTCCATTTTGATTAATGAGATGAAAGTTATGAGGAGTTTTAATTTGAGGGTAGCTATGGAATCTCTACTCTAAGATAAACTTTGATGTCCTTTATTTAATTCAATTTTCAATATTTTTGATAAAAAATAAAAAGACTGGGTGTATATGGTTTATTACAACATTACAATTGCTGGGTTTGGCATTTTTCAAATCTATATTTAAATTCTTAACAATTTAGTGTTTTGAACATTCTATACCTCTTTCTCCTTACTATTTTTTTCCTATATGTTTTACAATTCCAAATGATTTGAACATTTTCAAGCATGTAAAAAACTTGCCTTGAAGAATGAACCCAAAGAGCAACCACCATTTTGGACATTTTTTCATACAAATGTGACCTTGTGAAGTCAACTGCCCGGATTTTTGCAGGAACCAAAAAAAGGTTTTTGTCAATTCAAACGCTATTATCTTTCAATCCACACAGTGGGAATTTCTGAAACTTTTTCTACAACTTCTCAAACTAGTTTAATACAAGATCCTATGGTTACAATTTTTTTTTTAAATCTTCTAAAATTTGGTACTTGTATTAGAAATAGCAATTTTGGAGCAAGTTTGGTGAAAACATAGTCTTTGACCTTTAGGGATTAACCAAAGTCTACAAGAAGGAAGAAGTAAATATATCCAATTTAGGTTTGAAACTATATACCAAGGAGAGAGAATATATAAATAGTTCTCTTCCTCTACTATTGGTCTTAGATATTCTAATTTAACTCCTAGTTGTCTTTATAACTAGAGTAAACTAGAGTGGAGAGTGTATCTTAACAAGATGCAAGATCAAATTTTCTTACGGATTTGCTGATATCAAATTTTAATCACTATGTATGAAATGTTTACATAATTATAAATTGAGAGCTTGTAAATTATTTTAAGTGACAATAAAGATCCCATTTTCACTCAAAAATGAGTGGCTTTTATGTTTTGCCAAATCATAATAACATCTAACTTACTAATTGGAGGCTAACCAAGTGTATTATCAAGACCTTCAAGGCATGTGAATATGGTGACATGATGGTGCATTGAAATGCCATCAAGATAATTTGGTGCCAACTTCCATGCCGACTCAATATCACAGTGATTGAATAAAATGACACTGAAATGATCTTTTCTGTCAAAAATGTGCCCTCTAGTATCAAAGTGGCACCAAAATAATTTGGCACAACTTTTCTGATGATGAATAGATGGATGGTTGACATTAGAATTAATTGTTAGGTGGAAGAAAATTGGTGTTTCTTTACCTTAGAATAGCAAAAAACAAAGAACTAGGGATCAAATTCTTTTTTGGTCTTAAATGAAGCTCTTTTGAGTTTCATTCCTAATGTTGCTTTCCCCAATGAGAACTCACAAGCATGTGGCATGTGGGAAAAAAAATTGTAACTCGAGAAGATATTCTTGGGTTTAGAGGTTAATTCAAAAAGCAAGGGTGCATTTGTTGTCAAAACTACAATTAAAAACAAATTTGCAACAACATACTAATTTCGTCCCACTTTACACAATTAACTCTAGTGCAAGTAATTATAGGAGACAAAGTCAAGACATTTCACCTCTTGAAAATGAATGTATGTGATAGCTTAACCCCTAAAGTACCAAGACCTTTTTCCATCAAAAACCACTCAAAACTGCCATTTCTACTACAAAGAGCAAATAAAATGAATTAAATTTCTTTTGCATATATAACCATGGGATCTTGCACAAGACTAGTATAAGAATACATGAAAGAAATTTCATAAACTTTGACTGCATAGATGGCAAGATATTTGCATTTAAAGTAAAGAAACCAAGTTTTCTTACACCTTGCTTGACTAGATTCTTTGACTTTAAATCTTCTCAACTTAAAATTTTTGCACAAATAATTTTGAATTTATAAATTTTTTATGGTTGAAAATTGGTTTGAAAATCTTTTTAAAAAATTAAACAAAAAAATACTTAATTTTTTCTTATTAAAAAATTATTAAGTAGAAGTATATTCAAGATTGAAGGAAAAACTAAACTGTTAATAGCTCTAAGATGGAATCAAAACACAATATTTTCAATGGCAGGATTGTTCTAGTAAACAAACTTAACCATGTCTAACAGTTTTTTGAAAAATTGTATAAATTGCAATCAAAAATGAACTCTATGAGTTCTTTTTTTAAAAAGATACTTAGATTGCCCGAAAACCAAAATTGTCCATAACTTTCTCATCACTAGTCTAAATAGAATGAATCAAAGTTTTGAATTTAGACAAAAACATAATCTTTGAGAAAAAAATCTAAAATTCAAAAGATTTTTTTTGGATTGCCCCTCAAGTTGTTTTTTGGACTTAGGATGACATTACTTTTGCTCCCAGTTACTATTGAAAAGAACCACTATATCCTTGAAAGCTTATATGATTTTCTATCTTCAAAAAAAGTTTCAAAAAATCATGTCAAAAACTAAAATCACACAAGCCTACCCAAAATTCCAAAAGTCCCCCGGAGGGACTTTGGGACTTTAGGGGTTAATGAAATATCCTTATTCTAAAAGATAGATTGCACAAGATAAAGCTTCAATCAAATCCATTACCATAAAAAAAATTATGAACAAAATTCCAAGAAGATGCTTAAAAATGTCAAAGAAAATGTCACTTCCAACTCTTCTCTGAATTTTGTCCATAATTTATAATTGGAGGCTATAAATCTCAAACGGATTTTTTGAAATGAAATTTAGATTGGTTTTCCAACTTTTTTGAGTTCCATTTTTTTAGAAAAAATTATTCTATTATGCCAAAATGAGGTATAAAGTTCTATATTTAACACAATTTTTGCTTTTGATTTAACTAGATATGAACGGTTGAGCTTCTACTAATCCTGATTTATATATTCCTCATGGGATGTTTTACCTTCTACCACCCCACTCGTATAAAGAAATTGTATGTAAAGTGCCCACAAGGAAATTTACAATCAACTTTTTGAACTCAAAATAACATTGAAAATGTAGTGCAACTTTTATTAAACATATCTTTTTTGATACACCTCCAAACTTCATGAAACTACCACCTAATTGTTGAAAAATAAGTTAAACTATACTCTAGGTGTCATTTACATGCTAATTCAAGCCACTTGTTTAAGAAAAATTGAATTGCATTGATTGCACTTCAAGTTGTATTTGTAGCTCCTACACAATGAATGCAACATCAATGCTTCTTGCACCAATACAATTCAGATTTTTGTCAATCAGAGCTCCATATATGGAACTCCAACAACCTCTCAATGCAAAACATGCTTCAGCCAAGCAATTTGGCAGCTTATGGATACATTGTGCGTGTTTTGGTGAGTAAATAGACTTCTAGAGACACAAATAGATTGTATAAGATTGTAGGTGTTTTTTATTGTAACAAACAACTTCAGTGGTGGTATAAAGTGTGCTTTAGAGTAATGAATATTAGTAGTAAACAACATGTAATTAGAAGAATGTGATATGGATTGACAAATCTTCATTTAATATTGGAAAAATAGAAAGGCAAATGAAGGTATGACAAACGTCACACAAACAATTTTCTTCAAATTGTTTAGCATTGTCTTTTAAATTTGATTGTTCACCAGTGATGGTATGGGGTGCATTCACTGGTTTTGATAAGTTTCCTCTCCTTATAATGCCACCTATACCCATAAAAGTAGGAACTTTAGTAGTCTATGAGTGCTAATTGAGTAACTTCTACTTCTCCATGATCACCCTAAGACACTTAATACTCATGGAAGATGGCGCTATGGTGCACCATAGCAAGGAATCAAATGATTAGAGACAAAAGCATGGCAAGAGAATGCTTTCATGACCCACAAACTCACCTAGCTTAAATCCCATCGAAAACCTATGGAAGATTGTAAAATCTGACTTTAGAATCCGGCCTCACCACTTTACATTCTAGGGCCAAAGTGATGAATTGGAAATTCAGCCTCACCACTTTACATTATCTAGGACCGGAGTGGTGAATTGGGGCCAAATTGAAGGCCGGATTGATGGCAAATCAGGCCGGCAATCCATCCGGCCCTAGAGCGTGTATAAACGGCCCTAAGTATAGTCTTAGACATAAGATTATAAGTAATGACTTTTAAAGAGATTTTCAGTAAAAATTTACTAAAAATACTTTTGTTTCTAGTAAAATTTTATTAAAAGTCTTCTAAAAGGTCATTACTTATAATCTTATGTCTAAGACTACTTAAAACTCACTTAAAACAATCCTTTCTCTTTTAGAGTTAAGAAATTATATTTTAAAGTGCCAAAGTCCATTTTGGACTTTAATTAATCATTTGGCAAAAATGTGCTGAAGGTGACCTCCGGCTACGATACCAAGGTTACACAAATGATATTCAAGTTAAAAGATGAAAACTCACTTGGCTTTTGTTTTGCCTTTTGTTTTCATGTCCTAGTTAGGAGTATTTTTAATAATAAAATAGAACAAGTCCTTTCCTACTAGATTGTTACACCTTAAGAAACTTGTGTCTTCAATCAAATCAAGCATAAAAGCTATAAACTAAGAGAAATATTTTGTAGAATTTTTTTTAAGTGGATGGAATTTAGGATTAAAAGTCCATACATCAAAATCAAAAACAACAATTTATATATCCAAATGAAAACCTATATTTTGTAATCATGGTCAAATCTAAGGTTAAAATTTTATTTGTTTAAGGTCCTAAATTACAATCTATAGTATAATCAATCACCCTCTATTGCCGTAACTTTCTACTTAATTTGTTAAGGACCAAGTGAAAGTCTAAACTTCCAATGTGATGTATTATAGAATGTAAATTAACAGAAGAATTTAATGATGAGATTTAAACAAAAGTTGTAAAATATGATTTATTATCATACTAGACAATACTTTTCAAGAAATTTGAAAACGAAACCTTGAAATTCCTTTTGAAACTAATTGCACATTAAATATATATATAATTTTTAAATAATTTAAAAATAAAAATAAAAATGATAAATTTTAAATATGGTGATTTATTTTTTTAAATGATTTTAAAGTTTTTTTTAAAGTTTTATTGTTCAAATAAAATAAAATAAAAATTGATGTAAAGCATGATGTATACCAGTATGAAGTATAGAATATTTGCAAAGAAAAGTTTTGAAAATTTACAACATACAAATGTCAAAATAATTACAAATCAAATAATTTATGAAAATTTAGATGTATGTATTGTAGATATTCTATTTGGCAGTAAAATTTTTGATTTTGATGTATATTTGTGTATATTTTGCTTCTTTTGTTGAGTGATTTTGATCTTTGTGATCCAATTTGGTAGTTTTTTGAAGTAATTGTCAATTTGAAAGTTCATTTTTGGAATTCTAGTTTTGGAATTAAAATAGTTTGTAATATCATTTGGGCTGAAGTTGGTTGTCTAAGGATGGATGTCAATAAATCTCAAGTCCGATTTGGTTTTGTTATGTATAGTCAGGTATTAGGGTTACCAATCCAATTGGATTGGTTATCTAGTTGGTTGTGACATTTAGGTGAGGGGTTCCTATTTGGCAGTTTGGGCTGTGTTTTAAGGTAACTAAACAAGTTGGTTAGGGAACTGTCCGATTTTGGGTTTAAAAGAGGTGTTTCCTGATTTGGAAGGCACCTACTATTTGAGAGAGTTCAATGCGAGTCTCAGTCCAAGTTGTCTGATATTTTATGTTTCTATTTGATTTATGTGTGTTTGGAGTGGTTAAGTTTCAATTGTAGAAGTGTGCAGATGAATGTAGAATTCTGGAGTTTAAAGATGAAACAATTTGGGTGATGAGAAGTATGAAGAAGATGGAGTTATTCTGATGTTAAGAAAATCATATTCTATTATTGAGGATGTGCAGTATAATATTGAGGATAATTCTCATAGAAAGATGAAAGATATGTTTAGTTGAAGAAGTTTAAGCCTAGTAGGAGAAATATTTGGAGGACATAATAAATTTTTTGTATCAAACGTTAAATCTGTAAACGGTGATTTGTCACCAATTTGGATTAATGAAATGAAAGTGTATTAGCAATTGGTTGCATGTGTATGAATTAATCAAGTGGGAGTTGTTTGTTGTCTATGGTTGGTGTTTGGCTACAGTTGTATGGCTGAAGTTCAAGTTCATTTAATAATGATTTATGAAAATGTGAGTAGGTTTGAATGGGATATGTTTTGATGGAATCCCGGGGAGGACACTCTCCGCGTTTTAGCAACCCACGTGCGGTGGAAAATATAATAGATGTAATACATCTTAAAATTTAATTGTTTTTCCAAATAAAATTATGGATAGATTTTACTACTTTAAAAGTTTATGTTTGAATTATTGATGTTTTTTTTATGCTAATAGTAATTAGTTATGAAAAATTTAAGAAAAAGGATACACTATAAAGCTGAAAATAACTTTTACACCCCTATATATATAAGAAAAAAAAATTGAAAAATGAAAAAAAAATTCTATAGAACAGCTTTCGATTGAAAGTTTATTTTGATTGAATATTGATGCAATAGTCATCTTCATGTGAGCTCTATAAATATTTTAGTTGGAGAACATGCCATTTTAGTTCAATTTTCAACCCTTTCTAGACAATATACCTTATGTTATTTGGAATTGAAAATTTTGTCAATAGAAACCTTTAGTCATTGTTAAACAAAGCTCAAAATTTTAGGAAGAAATTATGGTTTATTCAAAAGTAAATAGGGGGTCAAAAAATCACTCCGCCACACGTGGGTACCCCAAATGTAGTGAGAGTGACCTCCCCGGGGATGGAATATAATTTGTGTTGATTTAATTATGCAATCAATTTGGAAGTTTTGTATGTCATTGCAGTGAATTGCAGTTTTTTCCAAGTCGGGTATGTATGGGGTCTTTAATTTATAACAGTCCAATTTGGAGTTTGTATAAAGTCCAAATGTTGTTTTATGGAATTTCCAATTGGGTTTGTTTATGAATGCATGCCTATTGTTAAGTTAGAGTGAGTTGTGTGAGAAGCTGTAAAGGTCATAATTAAAGTTATTTTGAGAGCATAATTAAGAATGGAAAACTGAGAGTAAAAGTTGTAATTCCAAGTTGGTCTGTGAGTCTCTGTGAAGAGCCTATCAATTGGGATTTTATTGTGACATGTCGAGTGATATTGTATGTGAAGGAACAATTTTGGATTCTATTATAGCGATTGAGAAGAAAAGAGTACAAGTAGCAATTTGGTGGAGTTATGCTAGATATCCAAGTGGGAGACAAGATTGTGCTGTCCAGTAACCAGTACGATTTGGAAGTTAAAGAGCCTTGGCTAAGCTTGATTAGTGAGCGATTCTAGTTGGAAATAAAGATTTGGCTAAAGGCTATACCAATGCTTTCCAATTTGGAGTAAAGAGCAAAGGAACCTCATTGGCTGTGAAGTGAAGATCAACGAATAATTTGGGAGATTCTCTTTCATTTGTGGGGCTATTAAGAGGGGAGGGAAATAAATTTAGTAATTAGGTTGTGTAAATTGTGAGAAATTAACTTGATGCTAGTTGGAAGTATACATTTCTTGGGTGTTTTATTTCCTAATTAGTTGTCTTTTGTCATTGTAGAAGTAAGCCTATTTAAAAGACCTCCCTAAGAACGAACTTTACTATCGATTTAGAAATTCCCAAATAGGATCTAAATCTATCTACATGTATGTTTAAAACATATTTGCGTGTATTGGTTGTTCAAAATTTGAGCTCTTAGTCTTTAAGGAGTTATTAGCCAATTGACTATGAAATAAAAAAATTCATGTTTTCACTCATAATACATTTTAGCAATTTCCATTTTTAAATGAAATTTTGATTTATAGGTCATGTGCCAATTATAGAAAAGATTATCACAAACTAAAATACTTGCTAATTAGATAATGTATAAGTAAGTCAAACTATGTGTTGTTGAAATTTGTAATATTGTACCTAATGTCAAAGTTTGCAAAAATAGATTTTCAAATTAAAAAAATAATTTTGTATAGAAAAAATTTGAATTTCAAAGGATTATTCCTATTTTAATAACTTCTGGATTTTTTTACCCCTAAATGCCTAGGGCACCAAATTTTGGTGTGACAATACTTTGAAATTAACTTCTAAAGTTCCTTCACTATGTCATCACCAAAAATGCTCAAAAATTGTCATTTTTAGTACAATTATCAAATTTTTGAATCTTTTATTTGGAGGCAAGTAATCATAGGATCTTTCAATATACTAGTTTGAGAAGATGTGAAAAAAAATTCAGAATTTCCACCTTACAGATTGCAAGATATAAGCGTTTGAAGTGACAAAAATCCTTTGGAGGGCCTTGTGAAAAACTGGGCAACTGCACTTCACAAGGTCACATTTATATTAAAAAATGTCCTAAATGGTGGTGCTTCTTTGAATTCATTCTTCAAGGAAAGTTGTCTACATGCTTTAAATGTTTTACATCATTTGGAATTGTACAACATATAGAAAAAAATAGTAAGTTAAAAGAAGTAGAGAATGATTCAAAATACTAAATTGCTAAGAGTTTAGTTATGGAATTGAAAAATGCCAATACCAATGGTTGCATTGTTTTCATAAACAACCTACATTCTACGACTTTATTTATTTTTTTAAATATTGAAATTTGAGTAAAATAAAAGACTTCAAAGTTTATTTTAGTGTAGAGAATTGATAACTACCCGCAAACTAAAACTCCTCATAACTTTTGATTCATTGATCAAAATGGAATGATTAAAAACTTTCCATGTATATATAAATCTAGAGAACCAATTCCAAATTTTTGATTATGAAAAAAGTGAATTTCTTTTATCTACTTGGACTACCTGAGTTGAGAAATAAACTCGAGAATAAACTACATATTAGGACATAAATTTTGATTCATATTTTCAAATGTCTTGACTTTTAGTACACATGAAAGATATTCCTTGTGCACAATTATGATTTTTCTATAGAAGATTTTGTACAAGGGTGTCCATTGCAATCTTCACTTTCCGTTGTATTGAGGGCTCTTGGAAATGAGCCTCAAATGCACCAGCTCTTGAAGAAAAAATCGCATTAGAAATTCACTTAAAAAAATTGTAGAGTAGATTTTGAGAAGCCAAATAATGATGGGGGTTTTGCATGTTAGGCCCTTTATCCTCATATTTTTTTGGTGACTAACTTTTTAGATTTGACACGTGAAAAGAGGATAAAAAGACTTCCAATGACTTTTGGAGTTTTAACACCCTCATGATCAAACATTATAATCTTTCAATTTATAAGTAATATTATTGTTCTTGTTTTTCCATGTGATCTTTGACATATCTAGTTTGAATTCTTATGATTACAATTCAAAAAAATTGATAAACTTATCAAAATGTTGGCTTTTTGTTCAATTTAGAGCAAATTCCTAGAAGCTCAAAAAAAGCCTTAGGCATTTAGGGGTTAACTAAATATTGAACATGAAATTCCAATCTTGGTAGCTAGAGACGTGCTAGTAGAATCCAATTACAAGGTGATTGCTTTGTTGGAAATTGCACTTCCATCTAATTACAAGTGTCACTTGATTACTATTGCTATTCTCAACTAGTTAGGACTAAGAAGCAAATTTTGATTTTCATGGTTCACTGGTTCAGGGATGTTTCAATGTATGTATTTTAAAAATTGAAAAAGCATTTCAGAAATTTATAGAACTTTGAATGTTTTTTTACAAGTAGGTAGGCATATCAAATTTATACCATTGAGCCAAAATTAACAATTTAAGTAAATAAAAATTTCACAAGGGGAGGTAACAATTTGCGGACGCTTTTTAACATTGGAAATTTTACTGCTTTTATGGCCCTAAAAAACCTTTGCATTTTGAGCCCCCAAAACATATAAAATAATCACTATGGGATTAAGAGCTAGATGAATTTTTTTGTAAAAAGTGACAATTGTAACCAAAGGATCATAATTTCACTTTCATGTAAAACGCATTATAAAAGTTTCAATTTGAAATTCTTTACCATTTCTAAAACTATGTGATCAAAGTATAATGTGTTTTATTTCACTTTGTGCATGTGGGTGTATCTCAACTTCAAAATTTAAGAAATATTTGGATATTTAAGATTTAGTTTACACATTTTAGTATGATGAAGGTGCTCGATTTGAAAATTACCATACCAAAATCATAGTTTTGAATCCACTTTGTAGAAGACTTATATGCCTTATATTGCCATGATCCCTTTTTAAGAGCAAATTATAGAGAAATATTCCTAAATTCACCCAAACTTCAAAACAGACTAGTTCTAAAATCTACATGGTAAATTTCTATAATTTTTGTATTAAAGTAATATATATAAAAGGAATAAAAATAAAAATAAAGTCTTAGAACACAATTTTTATGGTCTAAAAGTTGGATTTTTTTGCCATTGCCTAATAGAGCAATTGAAGTGCTATGACATCAAGTGCCAAAAAAACCCTTCCAAGCAGAAACTCTTCACAAGTTCCTCAATAATTACAAAAATTGAATTTTTATGGCCAAAATAGTCATTAATTCAAAGGTTATGCTTCCAAACTTGCATATGCTCCAGCAAATTACATTTGCAAAATTGCAACAAAATTTGCATCAACAAATATAATTTGCACAAGCAAAAGATTTAAAGTTCAAACCACAATGTAACGAAAAGATGCATTACGTCCATTTCCTCCCCCCCCCCTCCCATCTAAAAAATTAAAAGCTGTTGATTTAAAAAAAAATTTAAATCCTCCCCCTCCCGATGTCGTTGATCTTAAAAAACAACTGTGGATATTGATATGTATACAGATACAATGTATGGATGTACGGATATGGTACATGTATAGGTATTATATTGATATTGTACAAATGTATTGATATGGTATAAATGCAATAGAGATCCAAGTATTGTATTGATGTAGATACAATATGGACATGAGATACGAGATATGAGTAAAGAATATGGGTTATATCCTATATCAAATGCCACCCTACCCTCACCTGAAAATTATAAAAGGTGGGATGGGGGGTACAAAAAAAATTTAAGCTCACTTGGGGGACAAAATTT